>CAUYQG010123635.1:0-16782 GCA_963574415.1 Tarsius wallacei | reverse complement strand
TGATTTTTTGATTTATTGTAGAGATGAGGTCTCACCAAGTTTCCCAGGCGGGTCTCGAACCCGCGGGCTCAGGCAATCCACTCACCTCAGCCTCCCAAGGCATGGGATTACAGGCTGAGCCACTGAGCCCAGCTTGTGTGGATGAACTTAATACCACCGAACTGTGCACTCAGAAATGGCAACGATGGTCAGTTCTATGCTATGTGTTTTGCCGCACATTGCTTAAAAAGTGTGTACTGAGCCTCATGGCAGGCACTCTTGTAGGCAATGGCGATGCCACAATAAACCAACCTGGGAGAGGCAGACAATAAACAGGCAAGTAAATGGATGAAGAACGCGAGCCGAACAAGAAATCAGGAATAAGGAGCCAGATGTTTCCCAAAGGCTTCCAAGACGCGAATTCTACAAACTAACATTTTCAGAGAGTGACTGGTGAAGGGACATGTCACACTTGGGTCCTAGGCCTCCTGGAGGAAGTGATGTTTGAGGCGAGGACAGGACGGAACTAGCTGGTGATGGTCAGCCGAGGGCGTGCCTGAGAGACAAGCCATGCAGCGGCCACTCTAGGAGCTGACCTCATGGACCGAAGGCAGAGGGAAATGGGGCCCCGGCAGAGGCAGGGGGAGGGTGGGCAATTCTGGGGTCCCGCTGGCTGTGGAGTTTCTTCCACATACCCTGAATGGGAAGTCGCTGGAGGATTTTGGACGTAAAAGGGACGTGGTTCAAGGAACCTCTCCATTTGCCTGGGCCTAACCACTGCTCACCCACCATCCCTGGCAGCTCAGCTCTTAGTAGGCCATCCTCAGAGTGCTGTATCCTTCAGAGGTTCTGGTATGTTCCATTCACGTCCCCTGAGGAGACACAGCTAGCATGCTAGCTTCTGAGCCTCCATGGGCCTTGTGCTCCCTGATGGGCTCGGACGAGGAGGAGCCCACCCCCGAGGAGTCCACCCTCACCCACAGGCACACTCCTCCTCTACTCCGGCCCCCTCCCCTCTGCTCCTGAAGCTGCACCCTTCCTCCATCAGGGTCCAGACCCCTTGGAGATGACAGCATTTCCTCAACTATCCGCAGAAAAGAACCGCTGACCCCAAAGCACCAGGCTTTACAACTGTAGAGCTGCCATGTGGTCTCTGGGTGGAGCGGCCATGTGGTCTCTGCTCCATGGGATTTCCAGGAAAACTTCCATCAAAGTCAGGGCTGCCTGAACCACCACATCCTGTCCCCTGGCATTTTTCTTTCTGACTTTATGAGACAGCTGGTGGAAGATGTCTTGGGATTTCAAGAAAGGGAGATCCCTATGTTAAGAGCACACAGAGGACATGAAAGGCCATTTGATCTGAACCCCCTCATGGGCCCAGTGCCCATCTGGCCCCCAGGCTTTGGCCCACACCCTTGGCTGTTACTTATGTCAGGCAGCATCCTCAAGGCCCTACCTTGTGTTGAGCTTGGTGAGGCTTACTTCCAACGCCCCCTCCCCTCGGCCTGCAGCCCTGGAGCGTCCATGGTGGCCACAAAACCCGGACAGCTAGACCCAAAAGCGGCTGCGGGACCACTTTACAGGCTGCTGGCAACCTGGCATATGCCTTTAAACACCTGCAGACCAAGGGTGGGGCATTCACTGTTACGGCATCTCACCGTTGCCCGGGCTTCCGACAGGCACACGTTGGCAAGGCTGCTGCTCTACCCGTGAACTCCAGGAAGGGCAGAGAGAGAAGCTGCTGCTTCTAGAGGCACCGATGAGGCTTGTGAAGGAGGGTGGTCGTCAAGGAGAAGCCGGACAAGGAGCAAAGGTCTCAACTGTGCCAGAGAGGGAGGCCCATGGATGCTGAGGGTTGCTCCCAGGGCCACACACCCACGCCTGTGCCCATCTCAGACCCCTACACTCCCTCATGCACGCAGGTGACCTTCCCGGCTCACAATCACACCCATTGCAGGTCTGCCGGGCTGGGCTCTGCGCGGTGACTTTAGGCTATTTGGCATCTAGCAGGAGAGTGGTGGGAAGGGCTGAATCCAGGTCGGCTCCCGGGCAAGTGCCCTTTGTGCTGGGAGACCGCATCTCGCTCCGTTCCGTAGTAACTCAAAGTGCACTCCCTAAACACCTGCTGGATTCCACACTCCCCACAGGAGAACGCAACGTTAGACAATACCACTCCTGCTCCAGGCACACAGCCAGTGAGCTCCAGGATGGAGGCTCCCTGAACGGGGACCCCACCGAGCCTCAAGCCCCAGCTTCTTCCAGGAGATGCTAGAGGCTGCAGAGGCCATGGCTGTGAGATGCTGCGAGGCAGGGGCTTTCTGCACTTGCCAACTTGCACCCCAGAAGCCAGATCTTCTGTCTGAGGCTGAGCTGGCAATGGCGGGGAAAGACCCCATCAGTGATAGCCTGAGCTCTAGAAAAGGGGGCAGGGCCAGGCTCAGAACCCAGCTACTCCTCCTGCAAGGAAAGCTGAAATTCATAATCCTTCTGGGAGGTCAAACCCACCCTACGCATTAATAAGCCATCGCACTACCCAATGCACACACCTTAATCACACAACGTACACCACAACCCAGGCCAACACAGGCCAACGTGGATACAGACATCCCAACACACAGACATATCACTGGGCTCCCCAACACTCCCAACCACCCAGCACAAAGCCCAACACCTACACCAACACGCAACCACATTCCTATATCTCAACACAATACGATGCTGCCCCAAACCACACAGCTGCAGCGACATAATTGTACCCCCAGATGCCACATCCTAACACCTCCCCAATACCACGACACCTGCTGACATTCACACCCCAATACCACCCTCACCTGTACACACGTCAGTACACATAACCAATACATCCACACCCACACCAAGATGCCCATCGCCCAGGACTCACGGGCCAACACATACTTAAACACATGCACACAGGGACATATATACCCTTAGCAACGCACACCCCCAAATAGAGCTCACTGACGGATATGCATACAGCAATACCACCCCAAGACAGCACAAACACTTTCATCACTACGTCCGCATCCCGACACGTAAAACAAGCATTCAACACGCACACACAGTCACAAAGAATGAACCTGCTGACCCACCCCCTGACGGCAGAGTCAGCCCCCTGCTGAGCCCTTGGCCCTTTCCCCGAGGGCAGCTTAGGTGGGGCCAGGGCAGGGCAGCAGCCCAGAGCTTCCTGCTCCGTGTGGTCAGTGAGAAGGGGCTGCTGGGTTCAGCCTCTGGTGCCAGGAGGCCCAACAACAAAGGACTCGGCTGCCCGTCCCCTGGAAGCCTTCCCAGACGACAATTCTGCCCTCCTAATTTACACCTCAGTGGACGGTGCCGACTGGGGAGGAGGATTAGAGACCTCCTCTTTCTCTTTCTCTCATCTTCTGGTGGGGAGTCCCCCCTCTTCTGGAGAAGGAGTGGGGCGGGAGAGAGTTGACTTTTTGGGTGGGGAGCTGTGAACATATGCACAAGACAATGCTAGCCAGTGACAGCAATGTCCTTCTGCATGTCCCCATCTCTGTCCCTTCACCCACACGCCCAGCCCACCTTCCCACACAGAGCTGCAGGGAGAGCACATGAGAAATGGCCAAAGAGCACCATAGCATAGGAAGAGACCAGGAGACTGAGGCTTAGGCAAGCTCACACGGGCAGAGAGCCATGTGTCCTGAGCTGTCCCTGGGCCCATGCGTCTGTGGCCTTGGAGGGGCCAGTGTCCCTTTTCTCCTCCCTATCTTGGGCCACTAGGGCCACATGTGTGACCTTGAGTGGAGGTTTGGGGGATACCCCCAAGCACAGCTTTAAAGGATCAACTCAAGTCTAAGTGTGAGGCTGGTGGGTCCCGCCAGACATTGGCTGTGGAGTCAAGCGTCAAGCCATCCTCCTTCCCCTGCTTCCTTCTTGGGGGCTGTGAGGATGGCCTTCACTGAGACACGAAAACAGGGAATAAATGACCTTTGACCTCCTCATATCCGTCCTACGGAGACGGGTTTGCCAGGGTTGAGCTGGGGACTGGGCTGGCGGGCTAGATTTTGCCTTCTGCTCTTTCTACACCTCTCCAGCATGACTCGAGGTGGCATCAAAAGTTGAGAAGTCAGACAGATGGGGGTTCAAATCCCAGCTCCACCATTTTGTAGCTCTGCAACTCAATCTAACCTTTCCATGCCTCTGTTTGCAGACCTGTGGACATTCTCTCCCCTCCAGGCAGTAAGCTCCAGAGAGCGGATTCCCTGAGGTGCCTTCTGTGAAACACTCCCAGACAACCAGGAAATGGAAGCCCAGCACTGGGTGTCCAAACTCCCTCTGCACAGCCCAAGAGCCTTAGATGCCAGCCACTCAGCAGGACCCTGTGGTCCTATCTCCCACTGTGTCCTGTCAGAGCTAACCCCAGTGCAGTATGGGGCAGGCACCTTGTTTCTACCCAGAGAGGAGACAGTGAAGGTGGAGGAAGTGGGAGCGAAATAAGCAGGCTTCCCCCTTTGCTCGGGAGACTGTCCAAGGCCCGGCGCCCTGTGTCACAACCTGAGAGTTGACAGCTGCTGCTTGGCGACTTCCCAGCTCTCCTGCATGTGTGAGCCATCCCCCAGAGTCCGAGTATCGTCTCCTCAGCAGCAGGAATCCGTTTCCTCTTGGGCCCTACCCACCCCTTCCCCATAATGTGACCCGGACACCACCCTGGGCACCCGGCGGCCACAGGGAAGACACGGTGGTTGGCTTTTCTGGGGTCCGTTGTCGCTTCTGGGTTGAGACGAGACTCGGCATTCCCAAACAAAAAGAGACGAGGCAGAACAAGCCCCTGGAGAAAGCGACCAAAGCACGAGCTCTCCTAGAGCCAGGTCTTCGCTTTGTGACTGGGATGCGGAGGCGCGAAGCCTCCCTACCCGGCAGGGACTCCTCACCACCTTGCTCGGGGATGCAGAGACGTCTCCTGAGGTGTCCTGAGTCGGAGGGCCAGTGCTTCTGCTGCCGACAGAACCTTGGAGCCATGACATCATGGACACCGCTTCATTGCTCCGTGTCTCTTCTACCTGAATCGCTGTGAGAGAGCTCATCTCTCCTATTTTCAGCTGTGGGGCTGGAGGAGATCACATTCTCTCTTCCTTCCCTTCCAAGGGCTAACCCTGCTTGACATGAGCCAAGTGGGACATCCGGTTCCCCTGGCAACAGTGACTGGCTCAGAAATGGGAATAAGAATACAATAAGACACAATAAAATGCAAGGAGATCCTTGCGAGACCTCCAGAAAGAGTGTTCCTCTGTTTGGTGGTGTGGGGATGTGAGCTATGAGCTATGGCAGCCCTTTTGCTACTACGAGGCAAGAAGGTCCTTGGGGATACCATTTGGGCTGCTAAATCCACCTCACTTGGAGTCAGACCAACCCCCAGACCTCTCAGTTACATGAGCCACTGAACCTCTGTGGTTATAGTTGTAGTTAAAGTCAGTTTGGATTGAGACTCGCCTGTGGCCATACAGTGTGTGGGGAAAGTCACCAGGGACTGAGTCACCTTGTATCGACTCCACATGCAGGAAAAAAGCCGCCCCCCAGGACCACAATTGCCACTTTAGAAAAGCCCCCGTCACCCTCCAGGGGAGACGCTGGGGCAAGGGCAACTAGGCAACTGATCCCACCACCACACCGGGCACACAGGCCCAGGACGACCAGATTAAGTGAGACCACATCAGGGGGACCGGCCCTCTGGTGCTGTGCAACTCCCAACAACCAAGCGACTTGCCAAATTTCCCATGTTGTGCAGTTTCTATATTGCACAGAGTAGAAATAATTCTAATAACAGGCAGGCCATTTTTTTTTTTTTTTTTTGAGCACTTACTCATGCTGGGGACTGGGCTAAGCACTACAGAGAGAGGCAAAGGCTACCATTGTTTTTACTTTGTCACCGGGAAAACCAAGGCACAGAGAGGCTGAGGAGCTCCTGCTGAGCCCCTCAACTCCTAAGGGCTAGCCCCAGAGCCCTCAGCCATGACCCCCACGCTCCCCACCTTTCGGGCAGCCTGTGGGGCTGGTCCTTGGGACCGGAAGAGCCAACTTTCAGCCGTGCTGGGTGAAGGAGGAGCCTGGTGGTGCCCCTCTGTCTGCAGGACTCTGTGTGCACACGTCCAGGAGGGGGAAGGCGCCTAGTGGAAAGGGGGACAGAAGAGGGTCGTGGCCCCACTGCCTTCCTGGTGTGACATGTCAGAGATGACAGGACAAGGCTCTCATGCAAAAACCAGCCAGACATCTCCGAAATCCTGAGACCCTCTGAAGCCCAGTTTTTTGCTCAGGGAACAGTGGATAAAACCTTTGAAAGTTACCCTCGGGCCAAGGGAGAGGAGAGAAGTGGAAGGCTGAGCGGGGTCTCAGGGTTGTCCACTCGCCCACCCTGACTCCAATCGTGTGGACAAGGACGGAGGCCCAGAGAAGGGAAGAGGCCTCCAGACAGTCCAGCAGGACAGTTCACACACGAAAATGTGGGGGGCCCGTGCCCCACCCCGAAGTGGGTACGCTCTGCTCTCGGCCATTTCGTAAGCCTTAGAACACGCATCTGTCACTTAAGCTAAGTATCCAAGCTCACGACGTTTGTGTCATTAGAAAACAGAGGGCAACTTACTAGAAGAAATCATTCCTACCTAGTCTCATCGTTCGTTCAGTTCATGATCTGCCCTGCTGAAAACAACAGCGATGTCCACAGAGCCTGCTGTCCTCTGCTGATGGTGGACATCCTGAGTTACTAAGGCTGTACAGGCCTCCCTCATGACCCCCTGGTCCTCCGTGGGGAGGTGTGGGCAGTTCCCAAGTCAGGAAAAGAAATGGACAAAGGACGAGCCCTCCTTCCCAGTGTGAGGTCTCACGAGGTCTCAGCACGCACTACCTACAGGGTCCCAGTGGGAGTCACACACCACCCGACCACCCAGTCTGCCCTTCCCCCAGCCCATGAGCCGCTGACTCGCATGGCAGTGTGGTCAAGGGACCCTGGGATGAACAGGGCCTGCCCCTCACTTTCTGGTCGGGAGAGCACTCCTACTTCCTCTGACGGCTCTCCCTTGGGGAGGCCCTCAGGTGGCATGTGGCATGTGGTGTGTTGGCAGCCTGACCCAGGAGCCTCCCACTCCTCTGGGACAGGTGCCACGGCAACCCTGAGGGCACCACCCTCCGCAGCTCCCATTCTGTCTTCCCTCTCCATCCCTTTCTGGCCTGGGGCCTTCCTCAAAAGCACCCTCTGGATTCTTCTCCCAGGCTCTCTTCTGTAGACAATCAGACACTGATTTAGGCTGCAGTTCAGTGCCAGAGAGAGAGGACACAGCCAGCCACAGTGGCTAAGAGGAGTGCTTGCTTCCTCCAGGAAGTCACTGGGATTGGCCAGATTTTAGAGGGAAAGTTACTCCTCCTCGCCAAGGAAGTTACTTAGGTGGTTGAGAAAGTTCCTTATACTTTGAAGTCCTTCGGGAACCAATGTGGCCACCAAGAGGCTCTAATAACCTCCCGGGTGAACCCTCCTATGCATCGATGTTACCCTGAATTACTTGAGCAGGGCACAGAGGCTGTAGGCTTCTGGAGTCTGAGGCATGTCTCTCAGTCAACTTTGCAACTCCAGTATCTGATGAATTGCTCAGTGTTCAGAACCTACTCAAAAGCATTTCATCCTTCAATGAGTAAATAAATGAATTAATGATTGAATAAACAAATGAGTGTATTTAGGAATGAACAAATGAGTGACAGGGTAGCTTGATGACAGGGAGCTACCTAGCTTCCGGGAGACATTTCAGTACCCTCTTAGGAGGAATTTTCTCATGAAACTCCAGCGCAGGAGGGCGTGCCTCAAGCCACAGCACGAGGGACTGTGCCTCTGCAGCCTCGGGGTTGCCTGCCTGTGGCCCAGACTCCCCCGCTTAACCCAAGGAAATCAGCGTACAGACGGTCAGAACCATCACGACACACGTGCTGTGAAGGTGTTCAGCCCAGTGCTGCTTCTCAGAGGGAAAAAGTGGAAAAGAGACCTATGTCCAGTAGTGGGGGCCTGGCTAAACCATTTTACAGAGGGTTTTTTCCCTTTGCTTCTCCATACTTCCAGTATTTCCTGAAAGAGCATATTACTTGTGTCAAGCGTGATGGGGTGGGGGTGGCGGGTGGGGGAAAAGTACAACATTTACTACAGGACAGGAGTCTGCAAACAACAGTCCGTGGGTCAAATCCAGCCTGCTGCTTGTCTTTGTCCATAAGGTTTTATTGGAACACTGTCACAACCTTTTATTTACTGCAGAATTTAGTGTTTACTACACAGAGCACATGGCCTGCAAAGTCTAAAATACTCATCATCTGTCTCTGAACAGGAAAAGGTTGCTGATCCTTGGGTGGACTATTCAGTCAACAGAAAATATTTCAGTAAGCACTTATATAGAAGTATGTATCTTATGTTTGGGGCTTTTTTTCTAAATGCATTTTAGGTGCATAAAAAAGGCTGGAAAGGTATAAATTAAAATGTTCACCTAGTATTTGATAGATCGGTGGAGTGACTATAGTTAGCAATAATTTATTATACATTTCAAAATAGCTAGAAGAGAATAATTCAAATGTTCCTAGCATAAAAAAGATAAACATTTAAGATGATTGATATCCCAACTACCCTGATTTGATCTTTACACATTATATGACTGTATCAAATTATCACATGTATCTGAAAAAAATACATCTATTATGTATCAATAAAAACTATTTACTACTCGAATGAAAAATAAATGTTCACAGTGGTTATCTCTGGGCAGTGGTAAAAATTAGTTTTATTTATTTGTATCAACTAAATGTCTAAGATAAACAATAATTCCTTTACAGTAAGAAAAAATAATAATGAAAGGCAATTAAAGAACAACGCCAGTCACAAACTCAGCAGATGTCCCTCCTGGAGGAGACAAGGTGGAAGGTTTTGAAGGTCACTGGTAAGGACATCCGAGGGGGTCAGATCCCCATGTCACAAGCAGCAGCTTTGCTACTTCAATTTTTCAGGACAAATTAGTATAAAAATAAAAATCATCGAGACATCTACTTTAGCCAGCCACAGTGGCTTAAGGAGGTGTGCTTGCTTCCTCCAGGAAGTCACCGGGATTGGCCAGATTTTACAGAGGGAAAGTTACTCCTCCTTGCCAAGGAAGCTACTTAGGTGACTGAGAAAGTTCCTTATGCTTTTAAGTCCTTCAGGAACAAATGTGGGCACCAAGGGCCTCTAATAGCCTCCAGGGTGAACCCTCCTATGCATCGATGTTACCCTGAATTACTTGTCCGAATTAAACAAGATATATTTAGCAACGGAGAGAGGCATGTATCTGTCTTGGTCTTCAAGAAAGCAAACACTCCACACATTTTACGTTGAACTCAATGTAACAAGTTGGAAATGTTCCAAAATGCCTCTCAAGATGATTGAGGACAACGGAGAGTGTCCAAAACCCACGGATGACAACCACCGAGTTAAGAGTTTCTGGACATTACTTTAATGAAGAGAAGAGAGCACCATGGTGAGAACCTGTTTTGTCGTGCATCAAACGGCTTTGGAGCCGAGGTCAAACAAAATAAAAGAAACTAGCGTCGGCCAAATTCCAGTCCCACAAGGTGCCTCCGCAGGGGAAGGAACTGACTCTTCTGTGGAATGTTTTCGACCCAAAGCACAGAGTATAAGACATAAAAGTTTCCCCAAAGGTACACACCGCCTCACAAGAAAAGCTACAAAACCATCCTGTCGTTTCGAAGTAAGGGATGAGGGGTCAAGGCCAAGCCCACCCACAACCCACCTTCTCATGCCCATATTCAAGTCAGCATCCCAGCTGGGCACCCCTCACGGGGAGGGCCGGCCCCCCACGTGGCGTGGTGGGTAGCCAAGCCAAGGAGTCAGCTTGTGCTGTGCCTCTCACTTCTCTCAGACACATGCCACATGTCACACAAAAACTCCAAGGCTCACAGCAACAGAAATGGGTCCCATGAGAAGCTAAGCCCCGGACAACTTGCTCTTGGGGTGGGGGAGGCAGGAGGCACATGGACTCTGCCTGGATGCTGCCCTGGCTTTCTGCACAGCCCCATCCTGCCTTGGCCCACCCGTTAGGCAGTGGTGTTCAGACACGCATTGTTTTGGGACTCTCCAGGCTTTTTTGAAGATGTGGATCAGGGAAAGGATGGTGGCAAATCTCTGTGCTTAGCTTGGCCCTGTTTGTCACAAGCCAAGCCGTCGAGTTCTAGATCCTGTCTCACCGGCACATTTTTGAGGCACAGTATTTGTTTCCGACAAAATGCTAATCAGGGTCATAGCAGGAACTAACCAGAACAGTCTGGCTGGCTCCATACCACCACACCCACGACATGCAAGGACTTAGGTAAAGACAGTAAGCAAAACACATGACAAAATAAATCAATGGAAACACAGCCCTAGGAAAACGTGTGCGCTCTTAACAAAGGAATGCTAAACCGGACCTGGCTCCAGAATGACTGGAGAGGCCTAGCTGGGAGGAAGCCATGTGCACACCTGTTTCATCCATGAAGCTCCCAGAGGACCCCAGCCCAGCTTAGGTGCCTCGATGCTCAGGTTCTGCCCAAGAAACACATCCCAATGCTTTGCCCAAGTCCTGTTCCCCTAAGTTCCTTTTGGGAGTGTCCACGGCTTTCCGAGAAGGGCTTTCCAGATGGCGCCTGGCTGCGGCAGTGCCAAACTCCACAGCTTAAGTAAATGTTGCCATCGCCCCGTCCTGCCAGGAAGAGGCAAGGGGGACCCACGGCTGCTCTCAGCTGTAGCGACGCTCACTTCCCAGGGAGATCACAGAGCCCCACCACCACCTGTCTGTCCCCCCCCCCACCCTGCACCCTCTCAGAGAGCCTTTTCCCTCTCCACCTTCACAAGCCTTCAGGGTCCCCTCCTCCGCCTCCACACGCCAGCCCAGGCAACAAGGCTGGAGAGACACGCAGGTCGGAGGCGGACAGAGGAGAGGGAGGCAAAGGGAGGTGAGAAACCCAGAAGGGCAGCGGGCAGGCCCGAGGGTCGAGGGTCGCAGATGGCAGAAGCTCCAGCCCAATCACCACAAACTTGGGAAGTTTGCACAGATCCAATCTCCTGATCTCTGCAGGTGTTTCTCCACCCCTGCCATCAACGCTCCAAAACAGCTCTGCAGTTAAAGGAGTTAACTGCTCCCTCCTCTGGCTTCACAGGCTCCAAATGCTTCCAGGGGCTCCCAGCACAGTTCTTTCCCCATGATCCCTCTGCTCTCCATCTCGGGATTCCCCAGGAATCCCAGCATCTTCCTCTAGAATCTGGTGGCATCTCGAGGGCCAGGGGACCAGGAGGCGTGCTGAAGCCCTGTCCCCCCACCCCAAGACAGCAGGGCTACCTACCCAAACCTTCTCTCAGTGGAGGAGCCGACCTGGGAAATCAACTCAAGAGTAAAGCAAGAAAGCCTTCTTTGCCTTACCCATCCCTGGAGTTCTTATGAGCAGGAGACAAAGCTTCCGACCAAGGAATGGCAACCTGGCAGAGGAGGGTTCCAAGTGGGCAGAGGACCCCAATCCACCCTCCACATAGAGGCTGTCAGCTTGCAGAAACGGCCCCAGCAGCGCTCACACGACGTGGTGGGCAGAATCTCTCAGGGACCAGAAGGCAGGACAAGCAAGTGAGCGGGTGAAAGGCAGCCCCTGGAGGCTCATGATATCCGCTTTGGGCCAAACCATCAAGCAGAGGACACACTGTGGCTGTCTGCAAAGCGCGCTACTAATTCCAGCTCCAACACACCCAAGGTGGCGGCAGGGCCTGAGCCTGGAACCTCCCATTCAAGTTAATGGAAGTCACGCAGCTAATGCTTCATGCTCTGTTTTGAAAATTGACTGCTTAATTCTTGGCCTCGTTGTAACCTGTCCTTAGCTAATCTGTGTTTTCCTTATTACCATTAAATTTAGATTTAAATGAACGTTTCCATTCCTCAAGCTAACATCCGAGGGCAAGAAAGCACCACTGAGTTCCTCGTGAACAGCAATGTGAGAAACACACATGCAGAGAAAGAGGGGAAGCCCTGGCCACACCATGCCCACCCTGCGGATGGGCAGAGTGAGGTCGTCAGGCAAACAAAGGCAAGTGAGTGAGTGAGCCCTCGGCCCAGAATCTAATCCTCTGTGTGCAAAATGGTGTCCTGGGAATACTTTGGGATGAAGAGGGGCCTTTGCTTCTGGGGTTTTGTGTCGCACGTCTTTTATGTCACATTCTCAATCTGAAGACTTACAGGCAGCACAATCTTCTCTCGTCTGAAATGCTAAGTGACAGCGGCATCGAGTAGCCCCGAGGACGTGGGATTTATAGCTCCATGTAAAGGTGTGAGAGAGATGGCAAAAGCCCCAGAGTGCCACTGAGAGTTCCCAAATAATCGCCTCTAAACATGACCGTAAAAGTTCGCCAAGCGAATGGGAAGTTTATAAAAAGGAGCTGCTGCTGGGTGTCTGGCTCTCAGGAAGGAGGAGAGCGGTGTGGTGGCCGCAAATGAACCAGCATCTGAGAGCCACTGTGATCCCAGCATCAGCGGGCTGCCCGAGTCGCCAGTCAGGACCCCACGGAAAGGCGACCGGCCAGCAGGAGGACACCTGGGCCTCTGCGCCTCGCCCTGCCTGACATTCCCCAGGAGCCAGCCAGTCCCCGCCAGCCCATTCGCCAGGGCAGCTCGGCCCTCAGCCCTCAGCTCGGAGGATGGCCTTGGCCAGCGTCCGCCTGGGCACAGCTTCGGCACACACGAGCCGAGGCTCCGTAAATCCCCACAAACACGGCGGCCGCCTGCACACACTTCCATGGCGGGGTGGAGGGGCTGCATATGGCGCTCGGCTTTAACAGCTGAGCTTTAAAAAAAGTGCAGCTTTCATCTCACTGAACCAGCTCCCAGCTAGGAGGTGGGGAGAGAGGCCAGGGGCAGAAAATAAGGAAGTCGAGGTGGGCAGGGGAACCTTCCATGTGAAACTCGATTTCACAAGGCATTTCAGACTGTGAGCTGCTCAGAAGCCCCCTCTGAAAAATTAAATAATATTCCCTGTTTGGTATCCCTAGGTTGAGTCATTTCAAGTTGCTAAAATCACCTTACAATGACTTATTTGGGGGATGAAAATGAAGGAGACCCTCTACGATGAGGGAATCGCGCACATGGTTTAGAGGGAGCTAATTTTTTTAAGTCAATGTATAAATGAGATTATTGTTTTCCAAAGTTCTGCTCAGCAGAGAGATTAGCTGCCACAATGCCCGGGGGTGTCCCCGGGTCCTTTTTTAACTCCCTGCCTGGAGGCGGAAGGTGGTTGGGAAGGAACAGGAGGAAGGAGCCTGATACGGCAGTTTTTCTGGAATTGCCTGGAAACTTTTACTTTCTGTTTCCTCTGCTGATAATGACGGTCTTCGGCTCTGCAGCCAGCTCCCTCTTCCCCCTCCCAGCCCCCTGTTGCTGCAGCCTCCCCGAGCTCCAGTATAAAGTTTGGCTTTTGCAGCAGGAAGCAGCTGGGCCAAGCAACCAGCGAATGATAATGACCTCAGAAATCTGCTGTTCACTCGGCAACAATAGGGTGCTCAGTCTACTGGAAAATTGTGTTCATCAGCTAACTCTGCTCAGTTACTAATTGACATTGCCAAATATTTTAAGAACAATTGGAATGCACAAGCAAAAAAAAAAAAAAAAAATGAAGATCTTAATCCTCAGACTTAAATTTTTTCTTTTTCTTTTTTTTTTTTCTTTTGGGTGCCCGGATTTGTTTGTGTGGAACAGGCAGTGGTTACCATGAATGGGGGCAGGGAGGGGGAGCCACATGACAAAAAGAGGTGGGAAAGAAAGAAAATCTATCATATCACTATACACCCGATGTAAATGCTGGGAACCCAGGATAAAGGCCTTTGATGCGGTGGTCAATGGGCCTACACAGGACGGAGACCCAGCATCTCAGGAACGCGGCTCAGGCGACAAAAGAAGACCCTGCAAGGCTTTCAGCCCAGCTGATCAAATAATCCTTGTCCATCTCAAAATATTATACCAGAAGTAGGAGGGTTTAACGATATTTCCATCTTTGCATCTCTCCCTGGTTTTCCATTGATCACGTAACTTCGCCGACTTTATTTAATGAACAGAGGGTCAATGCATTCAATTACCCCTTCCCACCATCAACACTTCAATTATCCCCACTCCAAAATTATGGGGAATTCGGAAGGTAACTGCCCTGTTGGATATAATGAACAGTATCGTTTCTTAGTACATTAAGTTTTAATTATTCTGAGCGTGATTTCCAAAGCAAAATCGGAAGAAACAGAACTTTGGTCGTTTTCTGACTCAGAGGAAAGCCAGGACCCAAGCACTATCTTAGAGGAGGTTTTAGAGAAAGATGCAAAGATTAATGCCATCACAGTGTTTGCACGCAAGCCAGAAATGCGGAAGCATCAAAACAGCCGCCCTGCTTTCTAAATGTCATAAAAGAGTAAAATTTATAAGCTGCTGCTTTCCAAATAGTTTCCCTTCGCATTGTACGCGGAGGCAGAGATGACATCGACTATGGTGTGAAATTATTGGTAAGTCAAATAAACAACAGCACAACAAAAATAAAACAAAGGGGAAAGATGGGGAAGTGATCTGTGTGACTAGTTTTGTCCATTTTCTGTTAGAAAATATGACCTCTCAATTTGTCAAAGGTCCTGGTTTTCGCAGTTGATCTTAAGCTTGGTTCTCAGCAGTTTGGAGAGCCAAAGAACAAACACATTTTCTGGTTCACTGGAATCATTTTCACATGTTCACTGATTCAAACATTCTTTTGCTCACATAACAAACAGCTGCATCCCACATTAGCCTAGCCAGTGACAGTCGCCCATCTCGGCAATAACTGTTTGATTGCAAACTTGACCCCTTCTCCGTCTCGGTCTGAGCAAGACATTTTTAAACAGCCACTCCGTTCCCAATCCTCCTTTGCAAAGAATTACATCAGATAACAAAGGACGTCGCTGCCACTCATTGTAAGCCTTCTTCTGGAGATCTGTTCTAAGAGGCTCTGTAAAAAGGTTTTTTATGATGAATTCAGAACTACTATCATGTTAAGAGCAGCGATTTATAAAGAAGAATTCATTGGTTAAGATCTGAAAAAATAGTTTCTCAGGCCCTACTGACCCAGTTTTCAACAAAAAAAGAATCAAGTGATGCAAATTAAGTTTTGCGACATTGTTATGCAGTCTGAGAAATTTGTAAAACCGTGTTTTGCAGTTATTTCTTAATAGAAGTCTTAATAAGTACTTCTTTCTTTACTTAAGGGCTTAAAGATTTTTTTTCTCCCCTTCACCTTGCAGGTTTCTCTTTAACAGGTAATAACAAAATACCTATTGTGTCAAGATTTTTATTTAAATGCTTATTTTAATCGCACTTTATACAAGTCACACTTGTTAGAAATAAGAGGGAAGACTAACCAGATTTGGTTAAGAGTCCTAAATCCCAGGGAAACCTGAATGCCCCTGACGTGCAGCTGATTTGGGCTGCATATTGGTATGCCATCAATTTTCCTACTTAGTCAGAAAATTATGAAAGGGTCTAATTTGAATATGAAGAAAACAAAGAAGTCAACCAGAAATGAAAGAATCAGTACTCACAATTGTAAAATACTTCAATGAGAGAAATAAAAGTAAGAAGATAACCGCAACTCAAGTATGATTCTCTTTTGAGTCATAAGCACGATTGGTTCTTTTAAGCAAAATGGGCTTTTTTCATCCGAGTATTTAGAGATAGGCAAGCAACAGAGATTGGAATAGCACGAGGCTATCACTTGGCCAGAAGGTGAGAAAAACACGGTAAACACGTCATTAATGAAGCCGAACATTTGGTGTTGGATATTCTGCTGAGACCTTTTCCATTTCAGCAGGTCTGAGAGAGGGATGGAAATCTGTCAATGTTAACTCCACGTCACTCCAAAAACTTAGGGGAGCCGGTGTGCTGTCTGCGTTCTGCCTCTTAAAGGTCCCCAATCCCCAAACAGTGAGGCTACACTCCCCAGGAGAGGAGACCCCTTCCCAGGAGGCCAGAAACAGTCCCTCCAGACCTGGCACTTTGCTGTCGCCACGGAGTAGAGATTCATCTTTATACAGTCCCTGCCGTGAGGCAGGGCAACTTGAAAACCCTTCCCTTGCATCCTAGTATGTTCCGTGTGGCAGTCACTCCATGTAGTACGACCTCACGCCTCCGTGGGACTCATGTTGCTGGTTAGACGCTTCCAAAGTGTCTCACCAGTAATAAATCACAAACAAGTCCAGGACTCCAGCAGTAGACAGTGTGTTTCATGGGTATTTAAGCAGCGGCATTAAGTGCTATCGGAATCTCTGGAATGTGCAGACCAGATTTATGTGTCTTAACAATTCTTTACTGGTTTGTAATAAGCCAGCAGACTCACACTTTATTTTAATACTAATTTTGTCCTAGAAGAAGGGTATGCTGAGGCATGACAATAACAACAAAACTAAACTGGCATCTACTTAATAACTGGAGCAGCGAATGGCCTCCAAGGCCAAAATATTTATCGAAACCGAGAAGGGGGGAGTGGAAGAAAGAAGAAACTTTTGTGCTGCCACAGCCTTAACAGTGGGCAATGCAGTGCCTCGAGGTGCCTCAAACTGTCTTTCATTTTCTAGACTTAATGGCTGATTGCAGAAATCAATGTTGCCATTAGTAACAGGGTATTTGTTATGGCATGATTTCCTCTGTTGTTAGGCTGCAGAATGATTACAGTATTAGCGTGGTGCTTTCTTTATGAAGGGCGAGAGATATAACTTTCAATTTACTAGCC
>CAUYQG010123633.1:0-14667 GCA_963574415.1 Tarsius wallacei | reverse complement strand
TCAGCCTGTAATCCCGCGCCTTTGGGAGGCTGAGGTGAGTGGATTGCCTGAGCCCGCGGGTTCGAGACCCGCCTGGGCAAGCGAGACCTCATCTCTACAATAAATCAAAAAAAAATTAGCCGGGCGTGGTAGCGCGTGCCTGTAATTCCAGTTACTTGGAAGGCTGAGGCGGAAGGATCACCGGAGCCCAGCAGGTCGAGGTTGCGGTGGCCGGGAGCGGCCACTGCACTCCAGTCTGGGCGACAGAGTGAGACTCCAACTCAAAAAAAAAAAAAAAAGAAAGAAAATTGACTTGAGCATGGTGGGTTTAAATACTCCAGTATTTTCCCCCACTTTTTTCCTAATTTGTTCTTGCTCCTTTAACCTGGGACACTCTTTTAATTGCCCTTAATAATTACCCAATTTCAACTGCTTGAGATTCAAAAATCCTATATGTGGCAATGTTCCTTCAGCCAATGTGTCTTTGGAGCCAAAATGATGAGATTAGAGTGAAGCTTTTTCACCCTAGATTAAAGTACTAGGGAATTCTGCTTCTCCCATGTTTTGAAAAGTATGAGGAGGGAAGTACATTCCAGAAGATAAAAAAAGGTGTGTGGTATTCGTATAAGGGGTCTGGATATGGTCAAGTATCATTGAGATTGACTATGTTATCTTTTCAAGGACTGGTGAATGAATTGTGGTATGTGTAGAAACCTACAAAGATGATGATAAAAGATGACAGTTTAATTTTCTGTTATGGTTTTCAGATAAATAGTTTATTTTAAAACAATGCAATTCCTACAGCTGATCTAAAAGCCAATCTTAATACAATTGAATGTAGACACCTATAATGCAAGCACAGAAAAACATGAAAAATAAGTATATAATCTCTTTGTGGCGTAAAGTAAGTTATCAAATAATGCCAGTGTTTAACAAGGAAGGAACAAGATTGTTTTTGAGAATTAGTAGTTATTGGTAGAGTTTTTTTTCCCGACATTTGGTAAACTATAGCGTAACTGTAGCAGATAATATGACTTGGCAAAAATGGAAAACTTGATAAAACTCTTCTTAGTCCCACAATGTCAACATGAACAAACTTTTAAAAAGTAAAAGAAGACTGTGTTTCTTCCTTATGTATTATCAAATATATATTGAACACATAGCACGAACAATGTAGTAAGAGGATAAAAAGTTACACATTCATCTAAGAGAGGGGATTATACTAACACAAAGAAAATTACAATTCAAGCAAGCTATGTTATTCCCAAAAAAGGAGTCAGAAGGAAACATTACATGAGTTGAGAGTTTAGGAAAGTTCCAGAAGAGAACTTACATGGTTCTGGGTACTGTGCTAAGTGATGGAGATACTAAGGGGCTCACCTCCCCAAGTCCATGAAGTTCAGCTGGAATTGTCTTTGTGACCAGTATATCAAGTATCTTCTGGGATTGCTTTAGTTTTAGTTATACCCATTTTTCACAGTAACCTCTTTCAACTTCTTATCTGATTTGGGTAGATGGAATTCTCCATCAATCTATACTTATTCTGTGATTAGAGGTTGTTAATTCTTCATCCGTCATCCAAGTTGAAACCTTTTTTTTTTTTGAGTTGGAGTCTCACTCTGTCACCCAGACTGGAGTGCAGTAGCACGCTCCGGCCACCGCAGCCTCGACCTACTAGGCTCTGGTGATCCTTCCACCTCAGCCTTCCAAGTAGCTGGAACTACACACACTACCCCACCTGGCTAATTTTTTGATTTATTGTAGAGATGAGGTCTCACCAAGTTGCCCAGGCGGGTCTCAAACCCGCGAGCTCAGGCAATCCACTCACCTCAGCCTCCCAAAGCACGGGATTACAGGCTAAGCCACTGAGCCCAGCTGAAACTTTTTTTTTAACTTTAACATATCTCTTTAGAAATTTTTTTTATTTCTCATAGATTATTATTTTATGCCATTATATTAAACAGCTATGACTATCCCACCCTCCTACCTGCAGAGTGCAAAACAATTTTAGTCACATCATACTTGGCTTTCAGCATCTCAAAACTGTTGGAGTTTTGTTTACAATGGTCCTAACTTGAGGGAAATTGGGTTTCTTGATATTAATTGTCTTTTCTTTGGATATGTCTATCCGAGTAGTGAGTGAATAGGCCTTTTCTTAATCACCCCAAGTGCAATTTATCTGAAAGTTCTCTTAGCTCAAAAAATGTTCATTGTCTAACATATCTCACCACTTCTGCTGCTATTTCCCTGCTCCAAGCCACCACCATATCGCCTGGATATTTGCAATGGCCAAGTGGTCTCCTTGCTTCTGCCCTTTCTCTCTGTATTTTCCACAAAGAGGCTAAACTTTTTGAAGCATACGTCAGATTATATCCCTCCTCCTCCACTAAAAACCCTTCAGTGGTTTTGTTTCAGGCCAAGGCTCTGGTAATGGGGGTTTCTTATATCTCTCATGTTTGATTCGAAATTTATCTAAATGTACCAAGGTAGCTTCTTTATTGTAGTTTTCCATCCTCTTCCCATTCAAGGAACTATTAGCATGATTGGATCTTGGGTCATGTGTAAACTGCCGTAGACTTTGTTAATTCAATCTTGGGGGGTTGGTGAAGGGATTAGGAGATCTTGATGCATACTTTTGTTAATTTAGCCTTGGGGACTTTGTTAATTTAGCAAGGGACTATGGAGTATTCATTCTGAGTAAATAGTACTATTGAGAAGTAAGTTTTTTGGAGTGAATATACCGACTCAACTCCCTGATTCCATGGTATATCAGATTAAGCATCCATTTCTCCCAGTTTCTGCCTCTTGTCTTGACTGGCTGTGAGGAATAGAAGTCACATTTTTGGATCAGACAGTAAAAGTGTCAGAGTGAAGGCCCACATCCACCTCTCCAGCCTCATCCCTGACCACTTTCCCTCTTGTTTGCTCCATTTCATTACACTTTTCTCCCTGCTCCTCGAATACACCAAGGCCCTCCTGTCTCAGGACCTTTGCATTTGCTATTTCTTCTCAAAAGGCTCTTCCCCAGACATTTGCATGACTGGCTTCCTCATTTCTTGTAGGTTACTGCTCAGAAGGTACCTTAACCACTTATCGTTAAGGCCTTCCCTGAGCATTAACAAGCCCACCTCCCCTCTCTCCCCTCACTTCTTGGTACTCCTTATCCCCATAACTTTCTTAATTTACCTCCATATACCATCTGAATACTAATGTATTTAGTTACTTGTTTATTTGTGAATCAGACTGATAT
Source organism: Tarsius wallacei (assembly GCA_963574415.1). Classification (NCBI taxonomy): domain Eukaryota; kingdom Metazoa; phylum Chordata; class Mammalia; order Primates; family Tarsiidae; genus Tarsius; species Tarsius wallacei. The sequence goes on along the minus strand of CAUYQG010123633.1, from coordinate 11,438 downwards.
TCGTAAGAACTATTCTTCTCTGCTTACTTTAAGTCCTTGCCTTCTGGGTGTGTGGCTTTTCAATTACAAGACTAATTTACCAGCTTCTCTTGCATCTGGGTTTTTCCAAAGTTCTGGGCCAATGAGATATGAATGGAAGTTATATGTGTCACTTCTAGTTTGTGTCCTATAAAAGAATAGTATGAACCACTGTTGCCCTTTCACACTTTCTACTGGCTGAGGGGCAGATGCAATGGCAGAAATGGGGGCAGCTACCTTGGACATCACAGGAATCATGTGATGAGGATGGCGGATCTGCTCTGTTAGCCCTGGACTGTTACATAACACATAAACTTGCATCTTATTTAAGCCACTGTTTTTAAAGGACTTATTTGTTACAGTAACTTAGGCTGGATCTAACTTCATCTGTCTCCCCTTCTACCTCCTCCAAATAAGTCCTATAAAAGCAAGTACCTTATTTTGTACAGTGTTCTACCTGCTTCATCTAGAACAATATTGGAATATAGTAGGCACTCAGTAATATGTATGGAATGAATGGATGGGTGCGGGAGGGAGAAGTAATTGAGAAGGAGGGAAATGTGATTATATTTATGAGACGCGGAGCTCCAACAGTTGGGTTTAACAAGAAATAACTGAGTCTGAAATATTCTGACATCTGCACATTACAGAGTGAGGATTTGGGTGAAGTTGCAGCCACCATGGTCCACAAGTCAGTTTAGAAGCCTCATAATGTAAGTCATTGTGTATGTAAGGATCCTTACCTAAGCTAACTCAGAAGCAGTATGGAGGGCAGTAATGGCATTTACCAGCAGGAATCTCCTAAAAGAGTCAAGAGATTGTTAGTGGGTCAGAATTAGAAGGAACCTTGAAGATCAACAATTTATAATCCCTTCATTTTACAGAAGACTATGAGACCCAAAAATGAAGAGGAGAAATCCCAATGGTCAGTGAACTTAGCACAGATAAGTCCCTGTTAATTATTTAAATTATTTCAGGCTCAGTATCACCAGTTACTAGTACCATTATCAAGGCTAATACAATCGAATCTGCCTTGGTTCTGCCAAGATCCCCCTATCTGATTTTCCCCCCTCTGGAAAAGCCAGAAAAGAAGGATCTTCTCATCTGAATGCAGAAGAGGCAGTAAAAGGAGGAACACATGTAGTCATAGCTCACATAGGATCATGTATCATGTTAAAGGCTGCTCAGAGGCTTTTTTTTTTTTTTAAGTTGGGATCTCACTCTTGCCCAGGAGTGCAGTGGCACCATCACAGCTCACCACTGCTTCTACCTCCTAGACTCAGGCAATCCTCCGCCTCAGCCTCAGCTGGGACCATAGGCACTCATCGCTAATTTAAAAAAATTTTTTTTTGGTAGGGATATGGCCTCGTTATTGTTGTCCAGGCTGGTCTCAAGTCCCTGGGCTCAAGCAGTCTCTTAAAGTGCTGGGATTGCAGGCATGAGCCAACGAGCCCAGCTAAGGTTGGAGATTATTCTTAAAGTCAAAAGCTCAGAACTGTATCCACAACATTTGCAACAGAAATTCTGACTCTTTCCACCTTGCCCATTTTTCTTCTTAGCACTGTAACAGTAAGTGCTTGCTGAGAAGACAGTATACTATAATGGTGGTAAGCATCAGCTTTGAGCTCCATCTTGCCCACCTAAGGACTATGGCCTTGGGAAAGTTTATTTGCTCCTCTGATCCTCAATTTGTTCTTCTGTAAAATGGGAAAAATAATGAAACTTACTTTCTAGGCATGCTATAAGGGTCAAATAAGATAATGTACTTAAAGCACTTAGTAACAGTGCCTGATACATGGCAAACACTTGATCAGTGTTGTTCCCATGATTATTATGATTAGAAAGTCACTTGCAAGAGCACCATTGTATCTCCAGAGCACATTTCTTTTCCCAGCAAGTGGCGCTTGCTGGGAAGTTTCTAGTGACCTGATGGTCAATTCTCTAAGCATCTTGCATTAGAACAACAATTCCTCCTTTATTCTAAAAACACTAACCAATAAGGCATTTTCACAATTTACTTACAAGGCCTTTGATTCTATAGACCCTTTAAGTATCTGCTATGTGACCTAATAGGGGAAAAAAAAAAGGGAAACAAAAGACTTGATAGTGTCTGTTACTTGTTCTCTATAAAGACCTCTATAATCTTTGGCAGGTAACTTCTTTTTCTATCAGATGATGCTTGCAATACTTCACATCAGTTCTTTCAGAAAAACTGAGATACCCTTTTATTAAACGTTTCTTTCTTATTTCTGATTTTAGAATTGAAATTTCTTAATTTTGAGGATTTAATACAAGAGTAAGCCAAGTGAATACAGGTTATTTAGAACACAGAGAAGAACATACCTTACCACCAAAAGGAGAATGTGCCAATAGTTTGGGTTGTTTTTTTTTTTTTAAGAGGAGTCTTACTCTGTGACCCAGGCTAGAGTGTAGTAGCATGCTCATGGCCACTGTGGTCTCGGCCCAGTGGGCTCAGGCAATCCTTCTGCCTCAGCTTTTCTTTTTTTTTTTCTTTTGAGTTGGAGTCTCACTCTGTCACCCAGACTGGAGTGCAGTGGCTGCTCCCGGCCACCTCAGCCTCGACCTGCTGGGTTCTGGCGATCCTTCCGCCTCAGCTATCCAAGTAGCTGGTACTACAGGCGCGTGCTACCATGCCTGGCTAATTTTTTAATTTTTATTGTAGAGATGAGGTCTCGCCAATTTGCCCAGGCGGGTCTCAAACCCACGGGCTCAGGCAATCCACTCACCTTGGCCTCCCAAAGCTCGGGATTACAGGCTGAGCCACCGAGCCTGGCCCAGCTTTTCAAGTAGCTTTGACTGCAGGTACACACCACCACACCTAGCTAATATTTTTTAAATGTATTGTAGAGACACAGTCTTGCCAAGTTGCTAGGCTGGTCTCTAATCCCTGGACTCAGGCAAACCTCTCGCCTCTGCCTTCCAAAGTACTGGGACTACAGGCATGAGCCACTGCACCAGGTGGGAAATTTTAAAATAGAGATTAAAAAGATATGCTTGATGAACTCAGATTGATGACTTCCAAGTTGATCATTTCTGCTTCTTAAATTGTTTCCAGCATTTTTAAGGTGAAATTCCTGTTCTTATCACCTATTCAGGATCCACAGTTTTCCCAAGAATACAAGAAACACTTCTTCAACCAGTAGTCCAAAGATAGTAAGATGACAGAGTCTCAAGTAAGTAAGATGACAGAGTCTCAAGACCTCAAGATTTATTTTTCTTTGGCCAGGAACTCATTACACAATTGATTTTTTCCAGGTGGCTCTACTGAAAAGAGGCATAAGAATCTAGAGAGTATTATACTCTCAACCAGTCCAAGGGTCTTTGCTTTAGGATCTGGCCAAAGTCAGAAACAGCAATGCAGAAGAACTACTTGAGCTTGAGCAGTTCCTTAGTATTTTTCCTTAGATGCTGGTCCATGGTCCCAAGGATGGTAGATTGGAGCAGTACCTGGCACCCAGAAGAAGAAATACTTGTGGCAAAAGATGAAGGATGCAGATTAGTAAAGTGAAGCAAATTATCTGTTGCCTCACATGATCAAAGGCAATAATTATAAATTACCAGAAGAGAGGTGAAAATTCTTTCCATCTTCCACCCCAATAACACCAGTAACACCTCTATTATTAGTGTTTTTAACACTCAGGGGAATAGAATATACTCAAAGATAAGAGCATGACTCCCCGCCCCCCCACCCTTGGCAGTGATGTTTTAATTTTGCATAGGTATTAATTTCCAATTTGTGGAATTATCATTTCAAATGCATTGAAGGAAAACTTTTTAGGTCAGAAGGGAGTGTAAAACAGTGTTTAGACATACCCTGGGCAATGGTCATTCAGTGTTCTTTAAAAAATTCCCAATCCTAGGGGCAAGTTTTAAATCACTTATAATTTCTCTTTGAAACTATATTTCATCTAGATTGGGATGTCTTCATGTCTACTTACTCAAGATCCATATTATATATGTAGAATAATGAGCAGGAGAATTTGTCTATATATCTACCATAGGATTCGTTCCAACAAGGAACTTGTTTTCTTATGCCTCTTCACTCTTCTCCCTACTGCACTATGAATATTTGAATAATTTTGCTTGTGTCTTTGTAGAAGATTTTTCCCCTGTCTTTTAAGTGTTTGAGTTCTGATTTTCATAGACTTTTTTTTTTTCCAGAAACAGCAAGTATGTGTAGATAATAATACAATTTTAGAATTGACAGGCACGGTGGCTCAAGCCTGTAATCCCAGCACTTTGGGAGGCTGAGGTGAGAGGATTGCCTGAGACCAGCCTGGACAACTTGATGAGACCTCATCTCTACAATATATCAAAAAATTAGCCACGCATAGTAGCATGCGCCTGTAGTTCTGGCTACTTGGAAGGATCACCTGAGCCCAGCAGGTCAATGCTGGGGGGGCTGTGAGTGTGTCACTGCACTCCAGCCTGGGTGACAAAGTAAGACTCTGACTCAAAAAAAGAAGAAGAAGAAGAAGAATTGACAGGACAGTTAACTAAGGTAAAACTTGAATTCTTTTTTTTTTTTTTTGAGTTGTAGTCTCATTCTTGTTGCCCAGGCTGGAGTGCTGTGGCATGCTCACGGCCACCTCAGCCTCAATCTACTGGGCTCAGGTGATCCTTCCGCCTCAGCCTTCCAAGTAGCTGGTAGTCCTTAACCTAGAGAAAAAAAGATAAGAAATGTTTTCATTTGTCTAAGGGATGTTTATTTCATGCCTTTTATGTTTGTGAGGATGTATTTGGAAGGGAAAGGGGCAAAATAGAGAAATCTTTCTGGATTAGTATATGCAAATCATTTGTAGTGGGAAAAAAAATAGAGTCTCAAAGATTATAAAATCAAAGCAAAACAAAAGGTAGTCTTGGAGGAACTGACAAGATGGCTGTTTGGGTAGGTACGACAGTAGGAACAGTCAGTAAGGTTTATTCATATCAACCTTTCTACTTTGGAAATGTAACAAGCTACAGAAGTCTTTGACCCCAGCAGTGAGTGTGCTCACTTAGATTAAGAGAGGCAGGAAAATGTAGCAGGTGACTGGGAGCTCCAATGCTGAAAAACTGACTACTGTAAATGTATCCATTATTATATTTTATATACTGCATATTCCATTCCATCCCTCACCACAGGTACAGGCAAAGGAACACCCCAATGAGCACACAACCAAAAGTCGTCAAACATTTGAGGTAAGCCAACAAAATTAGACACCAAACTCAGCAAACAGTAGAACCCAAAGAAACAGAGTTAACAGAAGAGATTTCAAAGTAAATGCACTTAATATCCTCACAGATATAGGAGAAGAGAGTGTAAGAAAAGTTAAGAACTTGTAAGTTTAAAATTTGGTTGCTGACATAAAAATTCAACAAGGGCTAAATCCAGAATAGGATAAACAGCTGAGAGAAAATAAATGAGCTGAAAAGATTGTAATGTTGTGAAATGTATGTTTGGTCTTCGACCCCACTTCCTGGCATACAACTCCTAAAATCCTTAGAAACACCAAAGTGATATCTTCTTGTATATTAATGTCAGGACTCAGAAACTAACACCCCAAAATATGGCACTTTGACACACTGAAGTGAAGAAGCTGTAAGATCTCTCTGACCTCCTCTAGTGCTTTGTTTCTCAATCCAGGATGAAGTTGCTCTCTGAAGTACCTTTTCTGTCCAAAGTCCACACCTGCAAAAGAAGAAAACAATTACATCCAGTCCCTTCTGTGAATTTTCATTAACTGAACTCATATCTCAGAAAGAGGCTGAAGTCTGTCAACAAACCTGGACAGACTTGTCACAAACCATTATCTACTCTGCTGGCCCAACAGACTTGGTCCCAGGCTGTTGTGTGTCGTTCAAGCCCATTGAATTCCCTTCCAAATCATTTACTATCCCCCTAAAATCTTCCACACTTCCCCATCTCCTTTTCCCTTAAGAAGTAGGGTAGATAAGTGTCTATACCCCAACTGAAGTATTGGACAATCGCTCTGTGATTCTTCCTCATGCATGCTATCAAATCTGTATGCCTTTTCTCCAATTCATCTGCCTTTTGTGAGTTGATTTTTCTGTGAACCTTCAGAGAGTGAAGGGGAAGGTTTCTCCTGGCTCTTATACTAATGAATTGCCTAGGGGCTGGCAACCCCCCTTCAGGAAGGGGGCTGGTCATGGAAAGAACAAGGCATGATTAGAAGATTGGGACTTTCAGCCCATCCCCAACCTCTGGGAAGGGGAAAGGAGTTGAAAGTTAAGTTGTTCACCGATAGCCAGTGACTTATCAATCATGCCTATGTAATGAGGCCACCATAAAATACCAACAGGACAGAGTTCAAAGAGCAAGCTTCTGGAGAACTGAACATTTGGAGGTGCCCAGAGGGTGATGTGTCCAGAGAGGACATTGAGGCTTTGCTCCCATACCTCTCTTTATGCATCTTTTCATCTGTATCTCTTGTAATATCTTTTGTAATAAACCGGTAAGCATAAGTGTTCCCCTGAGTTCTATGAGCTGCTCTAGCAAATTAATTGAACCCAGAGGAGAGGAGGGTGTTGGGAACCCAAACTTGAAACTGGTCAATCTGAAGTTCTGGAGGTGTGGACTTGCCATTGACATCTGAAGCGGGATACAGTTTTGTAAGTTAAAATCTTCCTTCTGTGGGACGTGACACTATCTCCAGGTAAATAGTGTCAGAATTGAATTGGAGGACACCCGACCTCAGGATATAATTGAATAGTGCTCTTGTTTATGTCTAAAGAGTTTTTTTCTTCTAATTTTGATATGCTCTTTAACTCATGCGCTTTTCCCTACAAGTATAGATTAAGAAAAGTGTGTTTAGTTATTTTACTGCTTTAAAATCAGTGAATATATCTTGTATGGTTTCAGCTTTTTCTTTCTTTTTTTTTGAGTCGGAGTCTCACTTTGTCACCTGGAGTACAGTGGCACACTCTTGGCCACCGCAACCTCAACCTGTTGGGCTTAGGCAATCCTTCTGCTTCAGCCTTCCAAGTAGCTGGAACCACAGGCGCGAGCCACCACACCAACTAATTTTTTGATTTATTGTAGAGACGAGATCTCACCAAGTTGCCTAGGCTGGTCTTGAACCCCTGGACTCAGTCAATCCTCTCGCTTCCACCTCCCAAAGTGCTGGAATTGCAGACACGAGCCACTGCACCTGGCCAGTTTCAGCTTTTTCAAAACACTTGTTGAGACTTAATTTGTTATCTCACTCATGGTCAATATTTGCCAACATTACATGTGAATTTGGAAATAATGTAACTTTCCTGTTTTGAATACAATATGGCATAAGTATAGCTATGAATTAATCTTATTAACCATGTTCTTCAAATCCTCTAACTTTTCTGTAAGTTTCACTCAACATAATCTGTCAATTCCTGGGAAAAGTGTATTCAAGTCATCACTGTGATTGTTGTCATCAGAAATTCATATATGCACATTTGTGTGAGTGCATACACATGTGTGTATCTGTGTTAAATGCAAACAATTAATGACTATTCCTTAATGGATCACTACTTTTACGATTGTGAAATATGCTTCTTCCAGTGCCATATATTTGTGTTTTTTTAAACCTGCATTCTCTATCTTCCACAGTTATTCTCCTCCTGAATATAACATAAATCTTACATAGCTTGTTTTACTCATGCATTCCTATACCTCCCTTCCATATCATCTGGGATTATTTATTTATTTACTTATTGAGTTGAGGTCTCACTCTGTTGCCCAGGCTGGAGTGAGGTGACACGATCACAGCTCACTGCAGCTTCAACCTACTGGACTCAGGAGATCCTTCCGCCTCACCTCTTGAGTAGCTTGGACTATCGTATCGGCACGCACCACCATATCCAGCTAATTTTTTAAATTTTTTGTAGAGACAGGGTCTTGCTGTGTTGCCCAGGTTGGTCTTGAACTCCTGTGCTCAAGCAATCCTCCTGCCTCAGCCTACCTAAGTGCTGGGATCACAGGCATGAGCCACTGTGCCTAGCTTATTTATTTATTTTTTACGAGATGGGCTCTCACTCTGTTGCCCAGGCTGGAGTGTAGTAGTGTGATAATAGCTCACTGTAGCATCAAACTCCTGGGTTCAAGAAATCCTCCTGCCTCAGCTTCCCAAAGTGCTGGGATTATAGACATGAGCCATCACACCCAGCCTCATCTGGAATTTAAATTCCAGTGTTCTTTTTAATCTTTAGAACCTAAACTTACTTTGACTTAACAATGTTTTACCAGGAACATGGCCACCTTTGCTTCTGGTGTCTCATGTATTCCCTTAGAATCTTTTTTAAAATTCTTGCTGGAATACAACTCTAGAAGTCTGAAAAGTCACCCACACTTAAATGATAATTTGATTGAAAACAGAAGTTTGTTTTCAAAATTCCTTTCTCTAGATTTGATGCCAAATTTTAGTGCTTCTGCCATTTTTTATTTCACCTCTCTCACATAGGCAAAATGTTTCCCTTTAAGAACTTTTTTCATCTGGGGAAACAAACAAAAAAAGATCAGATGAATAGGGAGGGTGGGACATGGGGATTATGACATTTTGGGTAATCACCTATCATGAAACAGGCAAACACATTGAAAGAATCTTTTTTTAAAAATCCACTGAAGCTGAACACAGCCTCTCACAACACTAGCTGGTACACTGATGCCGACGGGTTCCTAGGACACTTATCTAGTGGAGGAAGCCTGTGTTACAAAGGGGCCCACCTTTCAAAAGATAATTCCAGTTTTTGGGGGGTCCCCTCTTGTAATGCTTTATTGTCTTCTTTTATCCAGTAAAGCCCAAATGAGAAGTGTGATGTAAATTCGGTTTTCATTTCTTTACAAGCATTTTCCCTGAGTGTTTTTAGAACTTACTCTTTAACTTTGTTCTGAAATGTTGTCACCATGACTCTAGGTGAGAATTATTTCCATTTCATCCTGTATGCTCAGCATTTAATAAAACATTGTAGTCTGAGGATGGATAGATGTTTGTTTTAGATCCTGTGAAATACTGCTTTTTCTTTGTTTTCTCATGACTTTTGTTGTATACTGCACAATGGTAGGGAACACTACTGTCATAAAGATTATGACCTAAATGGCGTTCCTTGAAGTTGTGCAGTACATCATCAGCAAATCTTATTTCATAAGTCTGTTTTATTTCTTACATTCCCTTCTTCTCAACTTTCATATCCTACTGGATGACTTTTGAGACATCTGGATCTACCCTTCATGTCTTTCATAGTTTTCATCTGTGTATGTATCTTTTTATATGGCTTTGTGGGGGGTTTTCCCCACACACCAAACAAGCAGTCGATTCTGCAGTAGACACCAAGAAATTGAATTAATATTAAATTTTCTACGTGATTATTCCTTTATTTGTCAGAGAACAGTCTTTGGCTCTATTGATTATTTCAGTTTGGGCATTTTTATCCTAGCTTATTCCTAAATTATATCCCATATTATATCCTAAATTTACTTTGTTCAGATTTTTGTTGTGTTCCTTTTTTAGCTTTTGAGATAAAAACTTAATTCATTATTTGCAATAGTTTTTATTTTGTCTTAAATGAATTCTAAAGCTATAAATTTTCTTCTGGTCACTTTATATAGGTTTTAAAATTATGTACCAGTAATACAGATTTCACAGTGGAAAGAAAGATAATCGGAATAAGAACCTGGAGAGAAAGAATTAAGTGTAGAGCTAAGATTTGAATTTTAGCTTATTGTAACCAAAGCCTGTAAAATTTCAGGATGTGGGTGCATTAAAGTTAGGAAATGATTATTTTCTAAAATAAATATGATACTATGTATGTAATCTCCTATTTCTTCTCTGCAAGGTCTTTTTCTGCCTTTCCAGAAGAAGTGGGCCTCCAAGTCTCAGTCAGGCTCCAGTTGAGTGCTGTCACACTGGATCATGCCGTGACTTCTTCAAAATTAAATTGTCTTCTTGAAAATACTGCATTTGGGGAAATTACCAATTAGTTCTAGTCTTTCTTAGAGATTTTCTTTCTCCATTAACTCCCACATCACATCTGGGAATCGTTCCTTTCAACATATTTCTCTCCATAATTTATTCTTTTCATCCTAAGGCTTAGGGCTCAGGAGCAGTGTGTGCTTAGTGTTATAGGGAGATAAAGGGGGAAGGCAGAAAGATGAGCTTCTTATCCCTGGAGAGTTGTAACCCCACATTTAGAAATACACCAAGAAATGGGGAAACAAGGAAGAAGGACAGCAAACAATTTTTATTGACTCCCATTTTGTTGCTGGCCTGCCTTACAAAGATGTCTATGCCTAAAACCTTATGGAGGCACACATTTTCAACTTACTACCTTTTTTTTTTTTTTAGTATAAGATCAACTTATTTTAATTGTTTCTACTAAAAATTGGAATTATCTATTAGCCAGGATTTCCATTGGTACCTACAAATACTTAAAAAAAAAAATCCTGCTTTCCATTGCCAAGCTTAATACACAGTCCTCTTAAGATTTTCAGTTTTTACTATTATAGTTAGAAGACTGGTAATACTTCTGAAAGTTCTAACAATACTGTTTACAATAACTCACAAAAATGAAGGAACTATGAATAAATCCAACAACACTTCTACAGAGAAAATTTTAACACTGAGACATTAACAATGATAATAAATAAATGGAGAGTCATTCCTTGTTCATGAACTGAAAAAGCCAACGCTGTAATGAAATCAATCCTCTCTACCCACGTCATTCCCCCGAAAAGATCTACAGATTTAATATTAGTCTTACTCCAAGTCCTTCTCAGGAGTATGTGCCCTAGTTGATCTTTCTTTCTTGAGACATTTCCTTCTCCATTTTCCTACCTCACGGGCAACTCCTTATCAATATCCTTTGCTGCCATATCTACATAGCCCCTAAAATTTGCCATACCCCAAGGCTCAGCCCTAGAGCCTTTTCTGTTTTCTATCTGTACTTTCTTTTAGTCCCATGGCTGTAAATATCACAAATGTATGATGATTGTTAAATGTTGTCTCTATTCCAGTGTTCTTCCTTGGGCTCTACTCATATATCCATTGCTTTTTTTCCCCCCCTTTCTTTGTTTTGTTTTGTTTTGTTTTGTATTTTAGAGACGAGGTCTTGCCATGTTGCCCAGGCTGGTCTCGAACCTCTGGGCTCAGTCAATCCTTTCACTTCTGCCTCCCAAAGAGCTAACCATTGCTTTTTCAAGATATTCTTTTTTCTATTTTCTTTCTTTTTTTTTTTGAGTTGGAGTCTCAATCTGTCGCCCAGACTGTAGTGCAGTGGCCGCTCCCGGCCACCGCAGCCTCGACCTGCTGGGCTCCAGCGATCCTTCCGCCTCAGCCTTCCGAGTAGCTGGAACTACAGGCGTGCGCTACCACGCCCGGCTAATTTTTGATTTACTGTACAGACGAGGTCTCGCCAAGTTGCTCAGG
>CAUYQG010123632.1:0-62148 GCA_963574415.1 Tarsius wallacei | reverse complement strand
TTTCTTTCTTTCTTTCTTTCTTTCTTTCTTTCTTTCTTTCTTTCTTTCTTTCTTTCTTTCTTTCTTTCTTTCTTTCTTTCTTTCTTTCTTTCTTTCTTTCTTTTTGAAAGCAGGATTTATTGAGAGGACAGAAAAGTTCCCACAGTGGGAGAGAACCCAAGGGGGTTGCCCGAGGTGAACTTATTTTTCAACTGAGAAATTGATACCTACAAGAACAAGCCAACAACTCTCAAGTTACCTATTTAATCAAGGACAGAGCTAGAAGTGGAACCTGAAATTTATCATCGTGGCTTTTTTGAGGTTGGTCTAGAGATATAACATCAGCCAAAAGTCGTAAGTGCTGATATGGTCAGGAATTATTTTTCATTTGCCAATAAGATTTTTTATTCTATTATTTTCTGACAATATTTTTTTAATAGGTTGAAAAGAAAAAAGAGAGAAGGGGTTAGTAAAAGGGAATGGTAGAAGAAAAGAGATATATGGATGAATGCAGGTGGCCAATGTTACCTATTTCAGAATTCTGTCCAAGCTCTGCCCTTCATGTACTGATGAAATAAAAATATTTTTTGTCAGTTGCTGCCAGGCTATGTTGCCTGACTTTTCCTGTAGGTCATTCTGGGAAGATGAGGTCAATCCCGTGGTGCTGTCTCAAACCAATAACTAAGTTAGACCAACACAAAATATAAAGAAAGCCTCAGAGAGCTGACAGAAGCAGACAAGATAAGAGAATCACTTGTGCTTATTGACTGTGTGGGCCATTAGCCTCTGGGAAAACCACCACTGTAAAATCGGATGGCTACTCAATGCCTATACCTAGCCAATTGGAGAGAGCTTCATATTTTATCACTCACATGTAATACCAGCATCTTCTTTAGAAATAGCCTTAAAGTTCCTAGGGTAACAAACAATTTTTAAACTAATCTATTTTATCTAATTGCATTCATGTCTACACATATGCAATGGTTTATGTTTTGAAACATTGCATAATTATAGAAAAAGACATCAGCTTTTCAATTATTTTGCCCTATTATCATACTATAAGTCTAATCAAGGTTCTAATTTTAGAGACTCCATGTATGCACAACCAATAGCTTTCCAACTAAAACTTATCTTTATTAACTTAATTTAATATGAACAAATAACAACTCAAATTACAGAGTTCTCTAAGTTAGTTACTAAAGAGTTTGAACTTTTGACCCAAACAAAACAATAATTAGTTTTATAAAAATATGTACTGCTAGTTTTTTGAGCATTTAGTCCACTTAGTGTCACTCGATATTTATCAGAAATACTAGGGTTTCAGATTACCTGGTGTCAAGATATGCTATGTTTCGTTTTTTTTTTTTTTTGTCTTTTAATCCCTAAGTTTGTGCTTTTATCTTGCTAGCTCTTTACCAAAGCATATTTGCTTGAGTTAGCATTGAGAAGCACAGTGTGAGAATTGTTGTGCCTAGTTTTCTTTAACATAAAAGCAAAGCTCTTATAGTAAGATATAGATGTAGATGCAGAAATGACGATGATGATGATAGATGATAGACAAATGATTGATGAGAAACAGATAGATATAGACAGATAGATGATAGATATAGATAGATAGATAGATAGGTAGATAGATAGGTAGATGATAGATAGATGCACTAGATCCTTACATTGGAAAATGTTTACCAGTACGTATCAATTTTAGGCAGTAATTTTACAATTCTATGCAATAATTCTGTAATAACCTATCTGTATATACATATAGGCAAGTACACATATTTACATGCATTGCTTAGGTAGCAATTAAATTCAGCTGTGTATTAAAGAAGCCCAAGATAAAAACGGTTTAATCAGAACAGAACAAATGTGATTCTTACAAAAAGAAAATTGAGAGATAAGAAGTTCTAGGTTAATTTCATAGCTCAACAAATACTAGAGACATAAGTTTCTTCTCTAATTCCACTATACTAATCTTAGCAATTTGCTTATATTTTTATTGTTGTATAATAATTATACATATTTAGTGGGTGCATGCAATATTTTGATACTTGCATATAATGTGTAACAACTGATTCAGGATAATTGAAGTATTAAGCATTTATCATTTATGTTGAGAACATTCTAAATTTTCTCTTCTGGCTATTTGGAAATATACCATACACTATTGTTAATTATAGTGACACTACTGTGCTTTTGGACACTAGAACTTATTTTCTTTTTGTTGTTGTTGTAAGTTAATTTTTATTTTATTTATTTTTTAAAACATATTTTTTATTTTAAAATTGTGGGGTACAGTTAACGGTTAGTTATACAAATATGCATAGTTCAGGCACCCTTGTTGATAAGGGGTGTCCCCCTGTCCCCAGACAGATATTGACTGCCATTAATCCCACCACCCTTGCTCTCCCTACCCCTCCCCCATAGATTCCCACCACTGTTGATCCTTTTCTTATAGTATTACGATAGATGTTCAAGGTCCACTTATGAGTGAGAACATGTGATACTCAGATCTTTGTTACTGTGAAAGATCAGAATACAAGCTAGTATAACCTCTGTGGAAAGCAGTGTGGCGATTCCTAAAAGCTCTAAATATCGACTTCCCATATGACTCCGCAATCTCCCTACTGGGGATATACCCTGAAGAACTCAAATTACTCTTTAAAAAAGATACCTGCACACGTATGTTTATCGCAGCATTGTTCACAATAGCAAGAACCTGGAACCAACCATGCTGTCCACCAAAAGAGGGCTGAATTTTTAAAATGTGATACATATAACATGATGGAATACTACGCAGCTATAAAAAAGAACAAAATCATGAATTTCGCTGCAAACTGGATGTAACTAGAGTCTGTAATACTGAGTGATCTTTCACAGCAACAAAGATCTGAGTATCACATGATCTCACTCATAAGTGGACCTTGAACATCTATCATAATACTATAAGAAAATGATTGACAGTGGTGGGACTCTATGGGGGAGCAGGGAGGGCAAGGGTGGTGGGATTAACGGTAGTCAATATCTATCAGGGGATGGGGGGACACCCTTTATCAACAAGGGTACCTGAATGATGCATATTTGTATGCCTAACCGTTCACTGTACCCCACAATTTTAAAATAAAAAATATGTTTAAAAAAAAAACAACTTGATTTTGGTGCTAGGAACTTAAGGTACTAAAAGATTAAGTAACTCGTCCAAGGTTACTCAGATGGAAAGAGAGAATAGACTGGATTTGAACGTTGGGCTGTATAAGTCTAAAGTTGGCAAGATTAGCCACTACATCATACTGCTTCTTCACCTAGGGACATGGTGCCGTTTTTGAAATGTCCTACAAAATGCTGTTAGGAGAACAGACTATAGCACCAGCACAAACCTAGCAGAACTTCTAGAGACATCAGGTTAGTAATAATTCAGAAACGGAGTAGCTAACTTAGGTGGCTTTTCAAAGTCCTTTCAGCAAAGAATATAGCTCCTAAAGTATGGACACATTACCAAAGATCAATAAATAACACTAATGGTTTGAAAGTAAGTGGTAACATGGGCTGGGTGTAAGGAGGTTACAACTTTGTTATTCTGTAAGCAAGACTATGTGTTCATGTATTTGGGTAGTATCTCTTGGATACTTAGAGAGCACTGCATTATGTGGTTAAGGACACGGGATGTGGACCCCAACAGTTGTTTCATGTGCAAAATAAAAATTATGATGTTATTTATCCATTGGTCTTGTTAGTAAAATGAAATGAAGGAAAGCATATAAAACGCTTAACGCAAAGTCTAGAACATAGTAATCACTCAATAAGTGTCAGTTCCTGTTATTTTTGTTGTTTTACAATGGCTTTTTTTTTTTTTGTCTTTCTCCCCAAGTAGTGCATGAGCCCCTTGAGTGAAAAGACTCATTCCTCTTTGAAAGGCAGTAGAATACAATTGTTAAGAGCAGCCTCTTAGAACCATATTACCTAGGTTCAAGCCTGGCTCTGCCATTTACTGCCAGTGAGATCTTTATCTCTCTGGGTCTGTTTCCTCATTTATAAAATGGGGATAACGATAGAATTGACCTCATAAATATGTGGTAAAGATTAGAGTATAAGTTCTATGAGGACCTAATTTCTTGTCAACAATGTAACCCTAGTGCCCAGACCTTACCTGGCATACAATAAGCGTTCGACAAAAATGTGCTGAATAGTTATACATAAAGCATTTAGAACAGACCCTGGTACTTAAATAGGAAAAGGTTAGCCATTATTATTATTTGTTCCATTGGAGTCTAGCACGGTACTTATCAAACGATAGTTCCTGAATAAATGTTTGTAAAATGAATGAATGAATGAATGTTGTCCTCTAGTCTGAGCCAGCACTCCCTCAACAGAAACTGTGAAGTTAGTGAAATCTGATCTTTCATGTCCATGGTTATCACCTGCATCACATGCTTTGTAAATACTTTTAGTAATTTATTTTAAAAACATTTGGGGATCAAATAAAATAGAATTTCAGACATGTAAAAGATCTCACAGATCCATAATTCAAGCCTTATATTTTGCTCGTTTATTCTATATTCACTCAATAATTTTGTATTAACCACCTACCATAGGCTTGACCCTGTGATTTGTAGTGAGGCCTATAATGGTGAGCAAAGATCCCTGTCCTCACAGAACTGTAGATCTTAAAGTCTAGTTATTTCTCTGCAGTTCATTTTTCTCATCTGTAAAATTAGGGAGTTGAATGATTCCTAAGTTCCCTTCCAGCTGGGAGATAAAAACATAACATATTGGTTAAAATCATAAATTTTCAAATCAGGCTACTTATATTTGAATCCCGTTTCTTGTACTTGCTATCTATTTGAACCTGATCAAGTAAAGGATCTCCAGGCCTCAGTTTCCTTATCCACAAAATGGGAATTGTAATGCAGTAACTCCAAATCTGAGAAGACTTGCACATAATGTTTACCTACTCCAAATAAGTCACCCAGAGGTCAAGTAGGGAAAGATATGGGTTTATTAAAACTTATAGGAGGCACCAATGGCAGCAGTTCAATGAAGAATCTTCACCTCAGGGCAGTATAGCAAGTAGTTTTATAATCAAAACAAGCAAGTTAATTATTTACATTCCTATATGCTGTGTACAATTACATTAAGAGTGATGACTACATTGTTTTCAGGCTTGCTTGCTCACTTTTACCCTATGACTCTTTCCTAGGAATAAGCATACCCTTCACAGACCAGCCTTGGCCAGAGACCGCTCCCTGAGAAAGAGGGCAGAAAGAAAGGAGGTACAAGTAAATAGTCTATGTCCAGATAATACCTTACACTCCACCCCTACATTGACTTTTTCCACCCTTACACTCCACATAACATTAATCTTCTGCAAGTTCCGTGAGGTGGATACATGAGTCAAACACTGCATCCATATTCTGCATATGCAATAAAGGGCCAGGATCCAAACAGAAAAGTTGCTACAGTAATTATGATATCTATGATTACCTTTTTCCAAAAGGAGTTCAGTGATTCAAATCACTTGGAAAAGAGGTCTTCAGCAATTTGGGAAACAGCACTGATTTCAGTATTCAGGACCTTATGGATGTTGGACATATTATGACCATTGTCAGAAATGTACACACAATATTCAATTTTTTTTTTTTGAGTTGGAGTCTCACTCTGTCGCCCAGGCTGGAGTACAGTGCCACGCTCATGGCCACAGCAGCCTCAACCTGCTGGGCTCAGGTGATCTTTCCACCTCAGCCTTCCAAGTAGCTGGAACTACAGGCATGTGCCACCAAGCCCAGCTAATTTTTTGATTTATTGTAGAGATGAGGTCTCGCCAAGTTGCCCAGGCTAGTCTTGAACCCATGGGCTCAGGCAATCCTCTTACCTCGGCCTCCCAATATGCTGGGATTATAGGTGTGAGCTACCACATCTGGCTAGTATTCAATTTTAAGTATGGCACAGGTGTTCAGGGGTCCAGCCTACTTCCTGGGTGGTTTCATTAATGGTGCCATTAAGCTGCTCAATGCACAGCAGGGCATGGTCTCTGATCTTTCTTTGTACAGCTGTTAACAAATTTGTACAAAGATATTGGCCTGTCCCATACCAAGTATCTCAAATAGAAATGAGTCTTATTGACTTGTTCCCTTACCAAGGAGAAAATATATTTGTTGGTCTCATTGTATCCTCTAAGGCCCTGTTGAGTGTTCCAACATGAGTCCCATTGACAGAAAACGTTCCACTCCGACTCAATTGCCAGTTTCATTCTCCATGGCATCACTGATGTTGCCAGTATAGGAATCTCTGAACAGACCAGGCATGCTGATTTATTGTGTACTCAGGCAGGGATCCCTTCCCACTGGAGGAACACATTCCCAGAGCCGACACTAAGGGTAATAAGATAAATGTTTGAGAGGAACAAGCAAAGGTAAATCCTGATTATCAAGTAAAACACAAGCAGCATTCCTATCCAGTGACAACACCATGATGCTTTGGGGAGGCCTCCCTGACCAAGAATACCACGTCTTATCAGACCCGGGAGACCCTTTCTCTATGACATGAAAGGACAGTGGGGGTATCCAGAATTGCCACATAGAAAATGATAATAGTTCCCCTTTTGAGTATTTGAGATCAAGGGTTATTACACTTACCAATATTTTTCCATTTTCCCATAACCATAGAATGAATGTCTAAATTATGATCCATCCCCTCTCTCCAGGAAGCACCAAAGAGGTTCAGATTGATCTTCCCAGAACCAATGGAGAATGTTCTTTCTGGGTACTGTGACCTGTGGGGCCAGCAGCAACTGGTTATTCTCACTTTCCTAGCTTTGGACGCAATGATGATTCTTGCATCCAGTTTTGCATTCTCAGGGGGCATTGCCCAAGGTTGTGTCAGCATGTCTACAGGTGCTAAACAGTCAGCATGGGGTCTTTCATTGAGAGTGCAGATAGCTTCATGCAATCAGGACATCCACCCCTGCAATGAGTGTTGATCTACCTTTAAGGTGTCTTTCAGCATGCCATTGTATCTTTTTATGAGACTGGCAGCCATGTAATTGTAGGGTGGGTGAAATCGCCAGCCAATATGCAGCCATTCAGCCCATTGTTACACTTGATGTCCAGTAAAGTGAGTTTCCTGGTCATCTTCAATGACTTTAGGAGTGCCGTATGCTGCAAGAAGCTGTGACAGTCTTCTGATGGTTGAGCACTGTGTAGCTCGTTTGCTAGGAAAGGCCTGAAGTAATCTTGTAGTAGTGTCAACACAAGTGAGAGCAAACTGGGTCCCTTCTGACATGGGAAGAGGCCAATATATTTCACTTGCCAGCAGGTAAAAGGCTCACAGCCCTGTTTGACATGTCCACCTTCTGCTGGCAGCCTCTGCGGGTGCCTCTCTGCACATACAGAGCAATCATTGCAAGCAGGCACTATGTCCGAGTATTTAATGGGGAGCCCCCAAGTTTCTGCAACTTCCCACAGTGTTTTCTGTCTAGCATATTTCATCTTGCAATGTAGCCAGCAGGCTTCAATGCCTTTCTAGGTCTGCGACCGAAAGCCAATGGGAAGTTGAGCTTTCCCTTGCTACTGCCAAAGCCCCCAAGCATATCCTTCCTGGGTAACACTCACATTCAATTCAGGGGAAGGGATTGATTTAGAATGACCAATGCTGGACAGTGCCCACAGCACTTTTGGCAGCACTGAATGCCCAATGGCACTTCTCTGTCCAGTCCCACTGGGATCCTTTTTTTGGTTAATCAATATAAGGGTCATAATCTGCACTAAATGTGAGCGAAATACCTTCCAATACCCCAAATAGCCCCAAAACTCTGTTTGGGCAGTGTTGGGCAGGGAAGAGCATGGATCTTGTCAATAGCAATTGATGGTCTTTTCCGCTACAAATGTTCAGTCAGCTAGGGTATTGCCTTGTCTAGGTCTGTAAGAGAATCAGAGGTTAGCATGACACCATCTATACTGGGTGTGCCAAAAAAAGTATACACATTTTTAAAAGATGATAAGAGATGTTCACCATAATCAGAAGTGTGTGAATGCTGATGGCAACCACTCTGAGCACTTCTTGTAATTGCAGAAGTAATACATAACTTGTATTCATCTTTTGTTATTGGTATATATTGAGTATTACAATTTTAAGACAGTTCTTTCCTTTCCTAAAATGTATACATTTTTTGGCTCCCTCTGCATAATGAAATAGAGACACTGATGCAGTTTGCCTCCAACTTTCCAAATCTTTAGCGACCATGCCATAACAAAGGGCTGCACAATTACCCCCATCAGTAGCACTGCAAATGTCCACTGTCTTCCTTCCCAGGTGAATGTGAACTGGTCTTGACAATCTGCATAAACATCAAAACTAAATAATGAATTAGTCAAATCCACTACAAAATGGTATGCTCCGGGTATGTATGGGAGGGCAGTGTAAAAACCAGAATTATCTTTAGGAGAACAGGCCCCTTGTAATACACTCAGAATTTGTTCCTATGAATCAAACGATTAACCAAAGTTTTTATCTGGAAGTTTAAAGAAGGTTGTGTCACAATTTGTGGAAGAAAGATCCCAAGTGCGGCAAACAGGTGACTGTTTCTTCCACCATGACAATGCACCTGCCCTCACCACGCTTAGTGTTCAGCAGTTTTTTACCAAAACCAGAATGATCCCTGTGCTCCACCCTCCCTGTTCACCTGATCTCACCCTGACCGACTTTTGTTTTGTTTCCCTGGATGAAAATAGTGGTTCACCCTGGTATTTCCACCAGCAACATTACTGGTATTTCTCCCAGTGACATTCCTCCCACTCCCAATGTCTCTACCTCTGTTGACTCAACAGGGGATTTCTCTGGAATATCCTACCCTACCATCTATGCCATTTGTTACCCACATCTGAGAGGGCTTGCACATAATGTTACCTATTCCAAAGAAGTCACCCAAAGGTTCATCAAGGAGAGACATTGGTTTATTAAAACTTAAGGGAGGCATCAATGGTGGCAGTTTGGTGACAGAGCAATCTTATAATCAAAGCAAGCAAATCATTCAAATTCCTGTATGGTGTTTACAGTTACATTGATTAAGAGTGATGACTACATTGTTTTAGGCTTTGCTTGGTCACCTGTATCCCATGACTCATTATTGGGAATATGCATACCCTTCAGAGACCAGCCTTGACCAGAGGCCATTCCCTGAAGGAGGGGCAGAAAGAAGCTAGATATAGGGAGAAACAGTCTATGTCCACATAATACTACACAGGAATGATGATAATATGAACTATCTTGCTATCATATTATGTGGACTAAATGAGAATATATATATTCCACTTTGATGGTGTCTGGTACATACTAAATACTCAACAAATGGTGGCTAATATTATTCAATTTCTGCCATTCTGTGATGTGCAACCTCTAAAGTTCCCTTGTGGGAAGTTGCTCCCCATAAAGCCTGACGTGACTATAGAGGTCAAATAGGGCCAACCTGTTTATCACATCTATTTTCATGAAATGTCTTTGGATTTCACTTCCTTTTAACTGAGTTGTTAGATTTTTTTAAATGGAAGGCTTTGGCCCTTACAAAGCACTCTTACCTGTGGCACATTGCTAGGAAGCAGCAGTGTCCTCAACCACTACTAAGTGGCAAACCAGGAGTGTGTGTTTATTTCCTCGAGGTTTCCAAATATGCAATTCTCTTTCTTACACTGTCCTGGGAAAGAAGACCTTCTTGTTTTCACTGCCTTCTGACTGAGGCTGCTTTTTTTATCATGTTACTCCTTAGTTTATCAAAGCCAAGTGCAACTTCCTCACAAAGTGTCAGGAGAAATCTAAAACATCTTCAGTTGCCTTTGGAGACCTCAGGCGAGATTAGTCCAGGCCAAATATTTGACCTACCATCTGAAAATAAGTAAATGAAAGACTCCAATATGCCCAACTCAAGTTCCCCCCAGGGGCAGGTTCTGAAGCCCAGCCCAGTCCTCCACACCATCACCATCACCCCCAATAGCAAATGAGCATGACCCTCCCTGATACAGCCTCTCTAGAGTTCTTTGTGTCAAACTAGCTACTTTCCAAGCAAAGTTATACCAGCATTTGTCATTTGGACCACTTACTGGCTACAATTACTGACCAAAAGTGTGGAAACATTTGCAGATACTCAAATACTTCCCCTTCTCACTCACCTCCTCTCAGAATCTCCTAAGCACCCTTCCCTGTACACACACACACACACACACACACACACACACATACACACACATACACACACACACACATTTTTTGTGTCTGTTGCAATCAAGGAATCAAGGTCAGAGATAAGAGTGATGAAGACGGTGCAGAGTTAAACTTGACATTTATTCTATGAGGCAACACTACAATAAACTGCAAAGACCTTACTTCTTTCAAGAAACATAATGCTTGAACTTTAAAAAGTCAATGTATAACAAAAAAAAAAAAGGTGAGTGAAAAGCATCTATTGGCAAAGTAGATTACTTTTCCCATGGATTTTGACAATGAAATATAACACTGAATTAGCATTTCATCAAAACGAAAGGAGGAAAAATCCCATGTATAATGAACAAACTGAGCTGAAAGCTTTGGGGAGAAAAAATTTAGCCATAATATGCCAACCCCATAACCTCTGGGAGATTGTGTTGCACCAGCAGCGCAATGTTTTCTACTTTTCCTTATTAGAATTTTCCCAATTCTAAAATATATCATTACCCCTTCCTCTATGCCCAGAATTTCTTCAGCCTGCAAAACCTGGAGTTGCCTCCTATTTCTCAACCAGACTATACTCTGAGTCTTCTGATTGCAGAGAAATCAAAATATCAGAACTCCAAAAGACAGAGTCTAACACAAGAGCTCTGCTTCCCCTTTCTTCTCTGTGAAGTACAAAGCCCAAGTATATTGATAATTATTAAAGTGGTGTGATGGAAACCTCACATTTATTGTGCCATTCTCTCAAAACTATGTAGGTTTGAAATTTTTCAAAATAAAGTTTAAAAACTCAAGGCCCAAACAATTTCCATATACTACCTACTTTGCTTCTAGCTTTTCACCAACAGGAAGGAATTCTGAGTTGTCATCTACCAATAGATGGTCCTGCACCCCAAAAGTGGCCATCACACACTTGGTGATTGAAGAGCAGGCAAGAGAAGGGACTTTCCCTATAGTCAGCTCACGCAGGGAACACTGCTCCAAAAAAGTGGATGGGGCTGTTCTGACCCATTAATTACCTTTCCCAGGGGGAATTAGAATTTCCTTTTGCCTCATTTAGCTTAGAGGAGAACAAGTATCTCCCCAATCTATACATATAAAAAAAGAACAAGTCCATTATTTCAAAATGCTGCAAATCAAGTTAGCTTATGAGGAGATAGATAAAGTGAAAGACATTGTGATGCTTCAGTCTACATAATCAGAAATATCTGACATTGAAAATGGATTTAAAATACATTTTCATTCCCTGCCTTTGCTCTCCCACATGGCCCTATTTTTACTTCTCACAATTATCTTTCCTCCTCTCCCTGTTGCCTGTTCTGTGATACTCACCAGAATTGAGCCACCCAGCATTTAACCACTGTTTTTGCCTCTCTCTATTCTTTATTTTTATTAATATATGATAACAATATTTGTGGCTGCAATGAGGCAGTTAAGAATGTATCCAGATTGAATCACTTCATACCTCCTCCATGGCCACGACCCTAGTTCAAACTACTATTTTCTATAGCCCAGATTATTGTAGTAGCCTCCTAAGTGATCTCCCTGCCTCTGCCTTCAGTCTGAGTGATATTGTTAAAATCTGAATTACATTACTGCTCTTCTCAAACCTGGAGATATCTCCTGTCTCTGGACCACATGCCCACATGGCTACTCATTCCATTTCTTTAGGCCTTTACTCAGAAATTACCTCCTCAGTGAGACCTTCTTTGGTAATTCTAACTAAAGTTTCAGTAACACTATAAACACTTAATATCCTCATTCCCAGCTTGGTTGCTCTTCTCTCCTTAGCATTTCTTGTGAGATATATATATATATATATCTTATAGATTTACATACAATAACATATATTGTATTCATTTGTCTTATTTTTCTGTGTTTCCCACTAGAATTTAAATTCCATGAGAGCAAATAATTTTGTCTATTTTGTTTGTTATATCCCCAGTACCTTGCAGAGCTCCTATCATATAATAAATGCTCAATTAATATTTGTTAAATAAACCAATAAAGCAGAAAGCACAATAAGTGTCTCTCTCTCTCTCTCTCTCTCTCTCTCTCTCTCTCTCTCTCTCTGTGTGTGTGTGTGTGTGTGTGTGTGTGTGTGTGTGTGTGTTAATGGGACTATAGATGGAGATGATAGAATAGGAAATCATATTATATAATAATATTTTTCTAATTAGACCATTATAAATATTCTGATTTACCAACTCTTTTCTCTCATTCTTGTCTTTTCACTTCCAATCACATAATAAACTCTGCCAAGTTTTTTTTCCAGATTATTGCAAGAATTATCTATTTTATCTCCTCAGTGTCCAACCTACTGTTCAATCCATTCTTCAAAAAGCCTGGTACTTTGCAAGCACTCAGAAGTGAGGCTTTCCTCAGGTTCCCCAAAGCTTGTGCCACATGCGATGGGCCCAGGGATGTGGTGGTAGAGTTATGGCACATGAGGCTCTAGAAAGAGCGTGGACACACGAGTAGAAAGAGGGTGGGCACACGAGACTTCTTATGAAGTTCAAAGAGGAAGTCATGCTTAAAGACAGAAGAGAGAGTTGAGCTGAAGAGGAAAATAATTGGCCTGATTTCTCAGACACAATGCTAAAAACTAAAATGAGAAGTGTCAGGAAAGAAAATACAGAAAAAACTAATTATTGAGAAATATTTAAGTTGAAGCATTCTCTCTCATAATTTGTAAGATGTGGGCAACATGATCTGAAAATTTCAAGCTAAAGTGATATGAAACAAATGTATTTCTCACTTTGTGTTGCCTTCTTTGAAAATATTCTTTTTATGAAGTGGGGCTACAGTTGGATGTATGTTCAATTGTGCTTTACTTGTTATAAATGTATATATTTACTTATTTACATAATTAACAATGCATAAATATGTATAAATAATATATAAATATTTACTTATTTACACACATGTGAGTATTATATTAAAGAAGTAAAAAAGGGATTTACAGAGCTTGTTTTGTAACTCATTGATTTTCTTCACTTTTTAGTGATTGAGAAGACTCTTTTCTAGCTCATGGCTTACTAGTCAACGTTAGATAAGTAATTCACTTATATTATGAGGGGAAGAAAAGTAAAAATGAGATACATGACATATAAAGTGGGCGTTGGTGTGGAACCACTCACTATCTGAGTCTGTGGGAAAAGCATTGTGTGATACTGAAATGTCTCTAGTTAAAGCACTTACTACTGATGCTGAAGGGTGGGGTACTCTGCACTCTGAAAACCAGGGGATCTTTGTCTGGGGGATGCAAAAAACCTCTGGAATTATAAACAAAAGTATTTGTGTGTGCCTCTCCAATGCTAAAGTAGTAGTTGCCACAGAGAACATATGGTTCACTAAGCCTCAAATATTTACTGTCTGGTTCTTTATATAAAAAGTTTGCTGATCCCCGCATTCAGAGTTGAATAGAGTATCTCAGTGTGCCTTGCAAGTAGCAAGGAAAAGTATTGTTTGTAAAATTTCTGTTTCAGTTATGAGCATGTAACACTGAGTTGTGATGCAAAATGCATTTCTTAGTAAGAAAAGCAGACAAAAAATTTGAAAATCACTCTTGTAGTCCATGTAAAGGAGATTGGATTTCGTCTTAAGAGAAACCATTGACAGGTTTTATGTGGAGTTGTGATTTAAGTGTTGTGTTTTAGCAAGATCCCTCTGGCTACAGTGTAAAGAAAGGCAAGGTGCATGAGACGCAGATTAGGAGGCAATTTCAGTCATCCAGATGAGGGATGCTGAGGCCTGCACCACTGTAGTGGCAGTGGGAATTAAGAAACTTTATCAGACATTTTTGGGATAGTTCCTAAGTATTGATTTGAGGGCATAAAATACCTGTCTTGGTCTCTGACACTACCTCTGTTTTTCTGCTAAAAGGAAAAAAAAAGCTTGAACAGTGATGGCAAAACTTCTCAGTGCTTAGCATTGCGTGTAACTCAGCTCTGACATCTGAAACCCTGAGAACTATATCCCAGACTGAGAAAGTGCTGGACCACCGAGGAAAACTGAACAAGAACACTTAAACAACAAGAATTTTTAAATTACTTGGTATTTAACCTTTTTATATAGAGGCCTCCTTTGGGGCAAATGGTCTACTCATTACCAAAAACTCTATGCATGTAGTTGGGATCATTCTTCCCCTTTCCCATTTTTATTGTCTGACCTCACTTCCTAGTTAAGCTCTATGCCAGGGCCCTCACTGGCTTAGAATGACAAGATAAAGGACCTTTGGGGGCCTATCAACACCTCTTTAACTCCACCTAAAACATGAGACAGGCATAAAAAGCAATTCCTAGGCCTCTGGTAGCCCAGTGCTCACAGCTGACTCAGTCATGTTTCACAGCTGATTGTTCCACCCTCTGATATCTTTTCTTGTGGCAGCTTGGCGATTTCTTTTTCAAGCATGTCTCCCCCATCCACCACCACCACAACCACCCTTTTAGCCCTCAACCTCTCTCACCCTCAACTAACTTCTGGATCTTAAACAGTAGCCAAGGCCTGTTGCTAACATATATTGGGATTGACTCCAGTTGTGCTGCCTGTAACACACATGAATACATCCTTGACAGATTGCTTGAAACCCAGAGGGACAGATGAATATAGGGTTGCCAGACCTTCATTTCAAGGGCTGGAGTGCACAAACTCTGAAAGGAGCCACAGTCCTGCCAAGCATGACTAATGCAACTTGAAAGGCAGGCACTGGGTAGAGAAGAGAGATGCCTAGGAGGCTGACCAAAAGACCCTGGCCTGAAAATCCCACTGCTACAATGACTTCCTTAGGCCATGACACTGGTTTCCCAAAGATCTCAGTTAAAATGTCAATGTTTTCTGGGATGGACAAATGCCTTAAGACATTAGCACCTATTATTAATACTCTAGTAAGAAAGAACTTATCAGATTGGTTGCTGGTCCCCATGGGTTTGAATCCTAGCTTTGCCATTTAGCATTCTTGTTACCTTGGATAAATTCTCCCACACTCTGTAAGCCTCAATGCATCCGTGTATAAAATGGAGATATCATCATCTACTAAACAGGTTGCTGTAAGGATAAAACGGGATAATGTTTGTAAAGTCTCTGATACATAGTAAGTGCTCAAGAAAAGTCTTGGTCCCTTAAACCCTAGTAGAGAAAACACCTAGAAGAGATGTGGTATAGCTAAATTTTAAAGGTAATTCAGAGTGGGAAGGAAAATAGGGGAGACACAAGAAAGGGGAAAGCCTTGATTGAGGAGAGTAAGCCATACTAGAGAACATGGATGGCTAAGGAAAAATTATGTCTTTGGGCACCCAGGAAAAGTCCAAGACACTAAAACACAAGGATAAGGAAAGTAGGGAAGTGTTGAGACCGCTAGCATAGTTCCCTTGCTCTTCACTTCCAAGCAGACACATAGAAGTTTCCAGTGGGGCTCAGTGGACTCTCTGAAGTACAATGATCACTGAGAGGGAGGGGCATGGTGAGCCAGTGAGTCAGAAATTGCACATAACTGGGAGAATCTTGTCTCATCACTTATCACCCATCCTTCTTCTCTGCATCAAAAGTGGTACATATAGACTCTGAGAGCCCCTGGCTAGGACCCAACCTTCCCTCTCTGGGCCAGGCTCTGGCCTGGGCACTCACCCTCTGGCTTAGATACCTTCTCAAGGGCTGGCCTTTGGGTCCCTGGTGGGTGTGCCTGCCTGAGCCACCCTTCTTGTACACTCCTTGGCCTGCCTGGGCCAGCCCCATTGCCTGACAGCCCCTCTTGGGGCCAAGTGTGGGCCTACAACCCTCCCACTTGCCTACCTAGCCAATTCCTAGGCACTCCTCACTCTGCCCATGCCTTGAGTGTCCACATGTCCACATTAGATGGGTCTCTCATCAAAAAAAAAGTATCTGGATGGAAGTATCAGACATGTGCAAGTAGGTTAACTGTCAACGTGTGGGAAGGTTAAGGCCTGAAACTTTAAGGGAATACCTCTCTGGAGAATTCTGTTTCGGGGATAAGGGCTCCATTGCTTTACAAGTGGTAACAGTACATCAAAGGTCTACCTCTCTAAGGCAGATCTATAAATTGAAGCCAAAATAATGAAAATAGTTACTCATATCTTTGTCTCTGGAACAGCAGTCACTATTTATCAGAGAATACCCTCTTAGATATCACTTCTCACCATGTTTTCTTGATCCCACACACAGCATGTCAGTGACACATAAAAGGTGTGTTACAAGCAGTTATCAAAATGGACAAAATGATACTTTTAAATAGTGTGCTTTGTTTTATTTCATAACTTTGAAAATATTTGGAGTTATATACCTATAATCTTGCCACTCTTCCATACTTAGGCAGTTACTTTGGTTGTTCATGACCTTGGACATCCCTGCGTTTCATATGTGAATTCCCTTAATCATGTGGGAGTTTGTTTTCACTTGCTCATTCCTTGGATGATCTAATTTTAAGGAAAAGTTGTCATTCCCTTTTGGCTCCCCCATCAAAAAACTGGTAAATGGAAGAGGGTCAAAGACTTTTCTTTGTGCTTTTGGTGTGAACTAACCTAGAAAAACTCTTATGCCCACCTATGACTTAATGGCCTAAAAGCCAGTAACAGACCAGCCTTCTTTCAATATGCCTTTATGAACATCTGGGAGTCTGTGTAAGCATCTGTACAGACACCAGTGTATGTGATTCCATGTGTCTCAGCATTTCTGTGCTTGCATTCTGATACAACACCTGTTAAACCACAGTACCAAATCGTTGGCTATTGCTGTGGCTTGAGGGCTAATTCTGGGGAATAAGATGCAATCTCAATTTAATACAGGTGGGTAGAGATAACAGGCAGATGGAGATCCAGGAAGACAGTGGATTTCCTTGAGATCATTTTTAATTGTTCGGAGAGAATAGGTCATGCAGAAGCAATTTAGCCTTTAACCACTAAAGGCACTATTTGGAAATGTTCTGCTATGCCCCGTTTTTCCTCTACTCTGATTTTTTTTTCTGCCAGTCGCAGCCAGAATGAATACTTACAGCCCAAGTGCTAAGTCCCAGAGAATAATGCTTTGGATAAAGCAAGCTTGTCAGGCCTTTCTCTGCAGCCTTGTTCTGTGCAAAGTCAGAGCCTCTCCTGTTGCTTCACTTTCAAACCTGAAGACATCAAAGAGGCAGCCAGGTCATCTTTGTTTTAAACTATCTTTTCCCCTGCTGTCAGCCTCTACTATTTCTCACCTTCTTTAAAATTAAATCTTCAGAGAAATCCCACTGTGAAGTTGCCCCAAAATGATATATTTTAAAGAATGCTTTTAGTTCTCTTGTTTAAAGTATCATCCAGGAAAGTCTTTACCATTCTTGATATGAATGGGTCTCCCTCCTCAGGCAAAGGTATTGACTGGAGTAGGAAGGAGGGGAAGGTGTTCAGGAAACGACCGGAACCTGCTGGAGAAAGAGGCCCCTGTTAGTTGGAGGGTTGTGGATCTTGTGAAATGGAAAACGCAAAAGGAACCCTTGGAGTCTGAACATCAATGACTCCACCAAGGACCGGTGACCTCCTGGGTCTAAGAGTCACCTCCACCCTCAAGCCCACAAACACTCTCCAAAACACATTTCACCAAACACTCAGAAACTTTTCCATAATAGCCTTTAATACTAAAATGCATTAAATTTTTGAAGCAGAGAAAACACATTTAAAGGGGAAACAGAGAACCACCAGATAAAAGGAAACAATGTGGCAGATAACACCATTTAAAACATAACTGTAATAATTTAATAAAGCTGCTTTATCATCTTCATAAAATAGACAGAGTGGTGATTCTTTTTTGTCTTTTTTCTTTTTACAATGATTCAATCACTGTGAAAATGTACATAACATACAGATCAGCATATACAACAATTTCATCTTCATATAATCAGCAACAGAGACTGCTTAATGAGACATACTGTACTTGCATCCCTCTAAATTTCCACCCTGGTTTGACAGGTAAACAGTAATAGTGTCATCAGGCTCATTCCCCTCACTAGAGGAGCGAAGGCGTAAGCCTTTTGCAACTAATACCTTAGCATTCAAAGAGCACAAGGAGGTATTTGTTGCTGAATTTCTAGCTTGAGCTAGTCTGGCTCTTGGTCATTAAAGTCTGTATCCTAGTCTTCCTCAGCTGAACGCCAGCCAGTGCCAGTAAAAATCTACTTACCCAGTGCTGTAATGATGTTAGCTGGTTGTTTGCTAAGGTTAACAGCAACTTTCAGTTAGTAACAAGGTCATCTTGAATTGCCAACAGAGCTGGAGCAACAGTCAGCATCATCAGTTTTCCCTAATGACCTACAATGTTTTCCAATCAAGATCAGGTGTTTTTAGTTGTTCTTTACCAAGAGCTCCTTATGGTATATTTCAGACAAGGTGGTTGATTTTCTTTGTTTTACAAAAGCAAGATGATTCCTATTTGAAATTAATTCACTTTTGCACAACAGGTGACCCACAGGCCAATTCCATCTTCACAAGAAAACAAAGAGAGCTGCAACAACTTCATTAGGACAATGTGTTTTGCTCTGGAATATTTCAATATCAATATAAAGCCACCCGGTCCCAGCCCCACCCCCACACATCCCCTTTGAATATTACTTTGTTACATACTTAAACTAAAGAACAACATCTCAATACACTTCAGTGTCAGCAGATACAATTTGACTCATGAAATGACATCCTTAAATGTAATTTTACCAATAAGGCAAACACTAGGACTGTATACAATGGACTTGTTAAGCTTATTTATGCCAGTTTTCCAAAGTCAGTAGGGTCTTATTACCCTGGGTAAAGAGCCAAGTGGACCAAACTTGTCAGAATGCTTTGGGGAACGCTCAACATCAAAATGATCCCCATAAAGCGAATTGGAATTCCAGCCATAACTGCTATTATGTACAATAATAAACCTTTTTCCACCCTGGATGCCCAGTCGAGTTATCCCCTTCACCCCTGCCTCTTCCTAAACTGCACTTTGTTTTTGCTGCTTCAAGTGGACCACTTTTGTTTTGCTTTGTAATGATTTGATAGGGCTATAGAAAAAAGTCAACTGAATTCCCATCATACAGTCAGTCAGTCATATGCTGAAGTAACACCATCGGGATGATACTCTGGGTGGCTCCAATTTCCAGAGTTCCAAGTTGTATTTCCTTTAACATTTTTGAGTCGTGATCAGTAGATCACCAAGTCAATGAATTTGTTTAAATGGGTACCTTAGGTGCAATTGGCTCTATTAGGCAGGTTTACTCTGAAGCAGTGATAGTCAAAGTGTGGTCCCTGGATCAGCTGCATCAACATCACATGGGAATTTTTAAATATGCAAAGACTCAGGCCCCACCCCAAACCAACTGAATCAAAAACTCTAAGGGTGAAGGCCTATGAACTTGTGCTTTGACAAGCCCTCTACTTCTACTGGGTATGCAATTTGTATGCATTGCTGGGTCCCACCCCCAGAGTTTCTGATTCAGTTCTAGGTGAGAACAGAGAAATAGTATTTCTAAGTTCCCATATTATGTTGTTGCTGCTGCTCCAGGAGCTACACTTTGAGAACCACTCCTTTTCGGAAACTACAGGATTCTTTGGGGTCTGTTATCTATTTTGGCAATAAGGTGAGCCATAATTTAGTCTACCAGCTTTTGATGGTAGGTTTCATTCTGAACAGGTTTAAAGATTAGTCACTAACAGGAAAAGAAAAAAGATTCCACATGGCATGACTCCCTTCTCCCTATTTCTTGTTATATAGTATATTCCCAAATTTGGAGCAAAGCAATCAGTTGATGTAACCTAGACCTCTTATATTGCATGAAGAAGTTTGCTTGTCCCGGGAATTGCCAAAACCAGTTGTCACTAAAGCATGTCACACTTCAACACCAACTCCTCCTCAAAAGTGACATGAGAATAAATGGAATAGAACTTCCTAGGACTTAGGAACCGAAATTGTTCCCTTGTGTTTAAGCTGTAACATGTTTAGAAAGGGAAAGGGAAAGGGAAGAATATGCCCTGTGGCTCTTGTAGCTTTTTGCAAGACGTGTTAAAACGGGGCGGGGGGTGGGGGGTAACATGAGCCAAAAGTAAACTTAGAATCCTTGCTTAAAATGCCTATTTGCAGGCATAGCCTGCCTACAAAACCAGTTCACAAAGTCTTCCCAGGATGCATCTGTGCTTCTGGGAGGATTCACAAATCAGACGATTGTAGGGGAAAAGATAGTTTCTTAATGCGAGGAATTCTCTGAATATGTTCAGTGAGGTTTGGAAGCCAAAAAAGGGACCTCTGACTGCCCACTGAGAACAAAATAATATGTAGATAGGGAAAAATGATGTATCTACAGCTTGAAGCTGAATTCTGGGGAGAAAAAAGAAAAGAAAACCCAAGAGAAAAGCAAAATCAATGCCAGTGCTACTCTAACCACTTAAAATTTGATTGGTGAGAAGCACGGCAGCCAGTTGCCTCTCTGTCTGGTCATATGATTTTAATGTTGTTTCCACAAATTTTTCAGCTCCCTCATTCCCAATGAGCATAATAAGAAATACACCTGTAGAAAACTGTCAAATTTGATTTCAAAATGACCTTGAGGTGTTAGCTAACAACATAAGATCAGGATGGGTCAGAGTAAGAAACAGTCTAAATTCTATAGGCAGCCATCATAACTTAAAGGGGAATTTAATTTTTAATGTGTTAGTCAAATAGTCACTTGCAAAGAGAAATAAATACCTAATTCAAAATCCACTACCAAAATGAAATAAATCAAAAGGGAAAAAGCGTGTGAAAGAGAATGAAATAAAGTAAAATGAAGATGTCATGGTAATTGATCCTTAATTGTGTCAGTTTCAGAGATAAATTTGCAGCCACACCAATATTTTGCATGAGGTAGTATTCAGCATTGAATAAGAAATAAGGATGGATTTATAGTTTCATTATAGGTTCCTTTTCAGAAATGTTCTCCTTTACCCAACCCCATCCCCACTGCCTTACCCACCCCGACCCTCAAAACCCTTCTCCCTCCCATAAAATAAAATATACCTAGTAATGTATAAAGCTAGGAACTCAAGCAAAAATAACTAAAATATTTAAAAGAGCTGACTTATCTACCTAAATTTAAGAAAATAAATCATTTTGTGCATTCTAGTGCTCTAACCTCTATGCCTTCTTTCTGGGTACTCTTGAATTTCAAAAAATGAAACAAATGAAAACGGAACCACAAAACTTGTTTCTCTAGAAACAACTCTTTTAAGACCAAGGCAGAGCAAAAGTGATATATTTCTTTAGTTAACTTTTAAATAATGAACTCTTAGGCTGCAAGAATGCTATGTTGGCTAGTGCATATTAATAGAAAAGCGATAAATGGGGAAGTTAAAGGAATGTTAAAACAAAAAAAAGAATGTACAGTTTGTTAATTTAAAAAAAGTGTATTCCTAGCCTACAGCAAAAAGAGTTGGCTAAATCTAAAGGATTTTTATTTTAATAGATTTTTGTTCACATTTTTAATCAAAAAGTATTAGTCATAAAAAGACGAGTTCAAGTGTCCAAGTGTCTCCATTTAGAAGGCACAGTAATTGAATTAACGATGCTGTTACCGGTTACCTGTCTTTTCCAAAATGTACACTTCGTGCTGCTTACTCTATCCCTATACATAAGTCTAAGATACAGAGCAACATGGAGTTCTTAATTCTAGCCCATGACGTGCTTTGCAGTCTAATTCTAATCATGATCGGGAAACACTGAATCAGGAAGTGTGTGTCTGAAGAGATGCTAATTTAGATCTCAAAATAGATTCAGTCGTTTTGAGTTTTACATGATTGGAGACAGGGAATTTCTCAGCCTGGAAACCGATAAGTTCAGGAGAAACTTTCCTGTTCAGGGCCTGAAAATTAGAAAAATGGATCTCATAAAACTTTCAGCACGGTATTTCTGACAACTGCAAATTAGATAGCAGCATATCCAAAAATGACTTTCTGCAATGATCTATCATAGACCTGGGCAGAAGACTGAAAGGCAGGAAAAATACCTTGCAAGGTGGAGAGCAATCACTACATGGGTTAAAAATCATGAGTATCCTCCAAGTACTCAATCTATATGTGTGGTGGTTGCTCATTCATTTGCCGTCTTAATTGTTTGCACTTTGTTTTTGTCTGCAGTTTTATTATTTTTTTAAGAAAAAAACACCAACCTTTAAAAGTCTTTTGCCATCACCACACACATAGCAATTTGCAATATCAAATACAACAATAGCACAGCTAGCAAAAGGATTCTTAAAGCAGGGGTGTCCACAGCAAAGTAGCGGCATTGGAAAGTACTCAAGCTTCAGAAATAACCTTTTGGGGGCTCAATTTCACATCACTGAATCAATGAATAGTACACAATAAATGACCATTAACTTGTCTACACTACAAAAAACAGTGGCGAGCTTATTAAAGGTGTTCAGAGCTTTTTGGTTTTTTTTTTTGCTTTTTTTTTTGCTTTTTTAAATGTAATCCTCCACAAACAATGGTAATTTATATTATAATTTTGACATAGAAAAATATATAAATTCAAACACTTAATACATAATACTTTTCACAACTGAATTTGTCTCTGTTTCCCCAACATCAAGGCCCCATGAACAACTCAAGCCAAAGCTAATTTGCTCCAAATGAACACCCCTGCTGCTTGTTGAAACGAGAGGGATTGTCACAGATTGATAGTCATTTATAAACAATACATTTAGGGAAAGCTCTGAAATACAGCCACTCAAGAACCAACCATTGGTAAGCAATTAAAATGAGCAGCTCCTGCTTCTTGCTAGCCCGTGTGGTTTCTTTCTCTTCCCAGAGACTGGCTTAGAGAACGATATCCTTCAGACGCTTCATGCCAGGTGACTCTTTGTCACGACCCTCCTTCAGAATGGGGTTGACCTCATGCATGACTTTCTCGCTGTCAGCTCCACGAGGCTCAGCTTCAGAGGGACGAGAAGGGCCATTGTTGACACTGTTGACATACTGCTCCAGATCACGGGCTGGAGGAGCCAGGGCAACAGTGTAGGACACAGAAGGCTTGGTGGGCAGAGGGCTCTTGAGATGGAGCGGGGAGGTGACAGGGCTAATAGCCTCACAGCCATTGCCCGCCTCCCGGATAGCGCTGTTGACCTTGGGGCTGCAGATGGTCACATCAACAGTCCTCTTGCCTTTCAGGGTGGGCTTCTCCTCAGCTGGGTGGTCGCTGACATCTTTCCCAAAGGTTGCAAAAGTCCGCTTGGTGGGACCGCAGTCGTCATAAGCCTCAACATCAGCAGCCGTGGCTTCAATCGACAGCGCGATGATGTTCCTCACGTGCTCAGGGGACTTGGAGCGAGTGGGCATGGGGTTCCGGGGCATCCAGCACCTGTCAGAGTGGCCAAGAATCCGGCATTCCTCCCTGCAATGAAATCCTTCATTCTGATCTGTTTGGAGAAAAGAAAATATCAATTTCATCATCTTTTCCCAGAAATCACTGGTACTCCCTAGTGTTCTGGTTTCTTAGCTATCCATAGGTCCTTCTGGGAAATGGCACTTTTAGATAGTCCTTTATTGCCTTTTGGGATGAGTGTGAAGAACTGGATGTTTTAAAGGCTATAGGTCTCCCTGTATGTACTCCCATTTTTTTTTTTTTTTTGGTTGCTGTTCCCACCGCTGACAAAATAAAAATCCTAAAGGGAAACACATTATGATGAAAAATATATTTTTAAAAAGTTTATCCTGAGTGTCAAGGTGCTGAGAGTCAGCATTTTTATCAACAACATCTGCTAAAAATCACCTGTGTTTGAAATTGCATTCAGCAGATGAGAGAGTGAAGGCAGGGCAGGGAATCCAACAGTCAGTATATGTAAGAAGATTTGGCCATATTTTTTAGCAACAGAACTGTCAACCACTCTTCCAGTCTACCTATCACTGATACACAGTGCTTGATTTAAATTTAGATTGGTATCACACTCTCTTTAAAAAACCAATTATATCCTCCTTTTTTTTTGACCACCCATCCCACCAGCCAATCTCCTCACTATGCCATTTTCATGACATGATTTCCCATAAGACAGAATATACTGAGATCCCTTACTTGCAGCTGACCCATAAGTCTCAATTGCCCCCGGGCACATATCACTCATATGTTGGACATCGCTAATTAGACTCAACTAGCAATCCCTCCTTATCTTTCTTATCTGCAGTTTTATTAGGGTAATATTTTTTAAAATAAAAAAATTTCATGAATTACTGTAATTTTATCCTAGAAGATCTCAGCAGTTAGAATTCATAATTATTGGGAAGGCATGTTTTTCTCTTTCCAGGTCAGGTTCATTAAGGGTTAAGGCTTCAATTTGTCTCTCAGAGGGGTTTTCCACACAGGTTTTACTAAAGCATGGACCCAGGGCTAACTTCTGCCTCTCCATTAGAAAACTGTTAATCTCAATGTCTTATTTATAGTCCTAATTTTCCATATCCATTTACATTTATGTTACATTATTGCATGAGGATGACCTAATGAAAATTTTCACCGTGTTGTACACACAATGCATCAAAATATGAGCAGTTTAACATTTATAGAAAACCTTGAGGCAATTGGGGCAGCATCAGAGGAGGTGGAAAGACTAGGAGATTGCAAATATATATATATATATATATATATGTTGGAACTGTATGCTATGACTGCTTTTTTTGCAGAAGGGAGAAGTCTACAATTCAGGGTCTTGCCTGAAATCAACCCACATAAAACACACCTTCCTTGTACACTTGTGTTTCTATTTTGTGATGTTTGGGGTTTGCTTTTTGATTGCTTTTAAAGAGTAAATAGCATAGCAAAGCAAGGTACTGCTCTGCCTCTCTCATCAAAGTTTCTTTAAGGAAGGGGCACAGGAAGGAGAGTTCACAGTATAATGGTTACATTGGTTGTATACTTCATCATTTGGAGAAAATACATTGGAAACAGTTAAATGTCAAAAACCTAATACAAGATGAACCCAGATTTCATCACAACTCTTGGCATGGCTCTTGACCTCTTTTAAGCTACTTAAAAGACTACTGAAGATAAGATCTCTTTGGTGTACTTGGACACAATATGCCAATTTGTCTTTAAGATGGACATTTTCAGCCTTCTTTCAGTGCGGGAGAATGGAACACTCAGAATTTTGGAGAGTTGGACCCAAATAACAAACAAGCAACGTCACAAACTAGAAAAGTGTCTTCTACAAACCCCATCACAGTTCCACATAAGGCTGCAAGTCTGTCTCTGCAAAATGAAGGGCCTGTCAAAGCCCTTTCTGTGCCCCTTCTCTGCAAGCTCTCAGTGCTGCCATCTGATACCCTGTTATCATTCAACACAAATGTTCCTGGGAGGCAGAAAATATGAATGTAAGAGAAACTTGTTATGATATACTTGGGAAACACTTTATGTAGACTCAAACAGTATGAGTGGAAGAATTGATCCACCTTTAATCAGTTTCCTTCAAATCTAGCACTTTCCCCACGGAGTCTCAGGATCCCTCAAGTAGAACAGAAGTCACATTTTAGGGTTTCCCAATAAGCTGTTTCTGCCTCTCTATTTCCTCTGAGACCCATCTTGTGACTTTCCAAGTAATAGCTCTAAAGAATTAAATAATTAATGTGTTTGGGGGAAGAGAAAGGAGGTGCAAGTAGGTGAAAAGTTCAATAACTGATTTCCATTTCTATAAATCAGAGTAAGAATCCCCAGAAGTCAGCAAAAATGTCCAGAAGATTGTGAGATCTATGTTTTTTGTCTGTAATTTAAGGCATAAAAGCATAAAGGCCTTATCCTTTCAGCTCTGGAACCCTGGTCATATGACCAACCATGAAGAGAAAATTGAGCCAATCTTAAGCAAGCTCATGCTTCTAAAGAAGAACAGTAGTGAACTACAATTGAGTAGAATCTGCCCAATGTCCTCAATATAAAACTCCTATTTCTTTTAATTTTTAGTATGAAATGGCTGTCTTCAAATTTTTAGATGCAGTTTTTCTCAACAACATTTAATAGGCGAACACCACTTATGTGTCACCTTAAATCCAAGTACAGTACTCCTTCCCTACAGTAGGCTATCTTGAATGACATGAGGAGACCTACATCCTCAGCATACAGGGAGGGAGAACAGAAAGCCCAGTGACAGATACCCCTAAGGTCTTATGAATCTAGGAAGCCCAGAGCAGGGAACTCAATCTTCTCAGAGGCTTCTCTACAAAGATAGTACTTACCTTTAGCTTATCTACTGTCTAAATGTAAAAAATCCCTGTCTGGGAAAAGAATAGGTAAACTAACTCAGCACCCCCAAGAATGCAATCAGTCTAAGCCTATCTAACAGTCTCACTAAGTCAACCTCAGTCCTACATGAGCTAGAATGATATGCAATTTTCTCAGATTAATTATGTGAATTTATTATATGCACTGCTCTTACCTCATGCAAGTAAAGACTTGAATCTGAGAGACTCATTTATTCACAATGTCTTGTCCCTGGCTTGGATCTGATATCTATATTTTCATAATTCCTTACCAAGGACAGTGCCTTGCTGTTTAGTATTTCTGGTTTCAAACAACATGTCATGACATCTGTGTCAATACAATTAAAATTAAATCTAACATAGCTTTCAAGTGTTTATAATCATTTTATATATGAAAAAAACATGGTTAATATAAACAGGCAGGAATGACATCTCTACCCAGCACAAGGTAACTTACATTCATAAATGTACTGCAGATGAATTACCTTCAAAAGTCAAAACATCAGCTTAGTAAAGAAATTGTGAATTAAAAATGAGAAAGTCACAATACAAAGCCCTTAAAGAATAGTAATGAAGACCAGATGTAAAAAAAAAAAAAAAAAAGAGAGAGAGAGAGACTACTTCTAGAATTGCATAGAATTGGTAAAGATTATGTGCCAGCCACTATACAGTATAGCAGCTGGGGATGGAGGTATGAGACTAAAGAGGAACCATTTTGTATCATCACAAATAAACCATCAAGATACTGGCTCCAGCTTAAACACAGATAGGCTAACAATTCACCAATTCCCTGCTAAGATTTTTTTATGAGCCTATTTATGACTTGATACTTTGCTACATCTTTATCTGGAAGTATTG
Organism: Tarsius wallacei; assembly: GCA_963574415.1. NCBI lineage: Eukaryota > Metazoa > Chordata > Mammalia > Primates > Tarsiidae > Tarsius > Tarsius wallacei. Next base: position 34,894 of record CAUYQG010123632.1, on the reverse strand, counting down.
GCCTGAACCTAGGCAAAGCAAAATGTGAGAGTTTAAAATCCATACTAGTTGTAGAAAATAAAATACATTTTCAAGTACAGACAAGTGAAAGCAGGTGTATTTAATTCAAACATACACATGATTAGGACTGACTGATGAAGCTGCAAATTGGTCTTCCCTGCTTTTGAAGTTGTCCCTAAGATTTGGAAGAATGGGGGGGCGTGTTAGTGTGAGTGCATAAATTTGAAGAGAGACACAAATCTTAGTTCAAAACAGATCCAATTATTTTAGACCAAAAAAGAGAGGAAGTTTATTCAATATAGATAGTAATAAGTATTTGGGGGTCATAATTTGACACTAGGGACTTTGGTGAATGATGCTTCTAAGATTTAACTTTTTTTGCCATCCGGCATCTGGCAAAAAAAAAAAAGTTAGATCTTAAAAACATCTGTCTTGTAAGTATATGGGAGGTATAAGAGGTAGTAATGATTAAGTCATGATGGATAAGGAAATAATTCAAATAGAAAAAGACCAGAATATGAGAATATGTTATTTTGGGAAAATAGTAGCAAAACTTTATGCAGCAATTACTACTCTCCTCAGGACGTGAAACTGCTGTCTCTTCAAATGTGGGCAAACAATGTACTTCCACACTGAAAAAGAGCCTACCCATGGTCCCAACCAAAGTAATAAAAGAAAAATGATAAAAACGCCATCTCAGGCTTTGGTAACACTTTCAAAGTCCTGGTGGAATAGAGGAGCTGAGAGGCTCTGTTGGGTTTGTATAGATGTTCAATCACAATGGATGTGTTCAATAATGCTGGCAGTTCTTTACTGTGGTTCAGATTTTGGGTGTAGTTTTTTTTTAGTTGGAGTCTCACTCAGTCACCCAGGCTGGAATGCAGTGACACACACGCTCACGGCCACCGCAGTGTCAACCTGCTGGACTCAGGTGATCCTTCCACCTCAGCCTTCCAAGTAGCCAGAACTACAGGCATGCACTACCATGCCTGGCTACTTTTTTAAATTTGTTGTAGAGATAAGGTCTCACCAAGTTGCCCAGGCTGACCTCGAACCCATGGGCTCAGGCAATCCCCTCACCTTGGTCTCCCAAAGTGCTGGGATTACAGGCTTGAGCCACTGTGCCCAGCTCAGAGTTTGGGTGTATTAACTCAAAGAGGCAACCCTGAGGATGGAAGTTAATGATCACAGACAGAAATGCAACACTGAAATAGTTCAAGGTTACAGTTACAAGAGCAATGTGTTTCCTCTTCAGAAGTGATCTGCAATCAATGAGGCAGAAAGGAAAAATGTATTCCAGTTTCTGAGAGCTTAAGTAGTTGGCTACTTCTAAATGACAGCAGTAATACAACCTATAAGCAAGTGATGTGTAAATCGGAAAAGCTTCCTGAATTATACTCTTATACATCTACTTAGCTTATTCTGCATCATCCCATGAATAAGACAATGTATGACCAAAGCAGGGCCAATTTTTGTGAGATATAATGAAAGGAATTGTGGCAATGATTAGGAGGAAGTTAAGTACAGTTAAAATTGGTCACCTGTGCCAAATTAAGAAAATATAATTGCTGAGAAGTGCACCCCCCCACCTACCTAACTCCTACTTATCTGAAACAGAGATAGCTAATTGCCTGCCAAATATCCTTGTTTAGTTTTTGTTAATTGGTAATTAGAAACAGAGCCCCAATTCTGTTAGGGATTGCAATGTGCTCAGCTAAAAGAAACTACATTTCCCGCGTAGACAGGGGATACCACATAACATAAGACTGCACCAATGTTGTAAAGGCAGGGTGTCCAAAAATTTTTTTAAAGGGGAGAGTTGACTTAGCTGGAAGACCATTTTGTCCTATTCCTTCATGCTTTGTCTTGTCTAGAATGGAGATAGAACGGCTGGAGCTGTAAATCCATCTTACTACCATGAGGCAACCCTGAGGATGGAAGCTGTGTTCCTATGTGTGGTAGAATAGAAAATCTTGGGTTATTAAAGATATTGCAGAGTCACCTCATCAGACTTGAACTTCTTTTAATAAGAGGAAAAATAATAGTTTTTATGTTAGCCATTAATTTATTTTCTTTAGTAGGGGAGGAGGATCATTATTACTAGTCGTCAAACTTCATGACTAATACATTATCCCCTGGAGTCTCAACTTAAATTTTACTTCCTCAGGAAATTCTACCCCAATCCCTTAGGCTAAGATAGGTCTCATAACACCTCCTTTTATGAGACTAACTATCACACTTGTAATTATAGTTGACCCTTGATCAACTTGGGTTTGAACTGCACAGGTCCACTTACATGCAGATTTTTACAAATAAATATTTTGGATCCTCACGTTTGGCATTCACAACCAAATGCGGATGAAAATACAGTATTTGTGGGATGCCAAACCCTCCAATATGGAGGATCAATTTTTCATTTATCTGCCGATTCTGCCAGGTTCCCCCAGGTTTCTGCAGGGCCAACTGTGAAAATTGAGCATGCACAGAGTTGGGTATCCTCAGGGGTTCTGGAATCAATCCCCCATGGATATCGAGCCACCACTGTACTTGTTTTATGTCTATATTCTCCACTAACTTTTAAGCTCTAGATGAGTAAAGATTACATATGTTTTATTTCCTCCCCTATCCACCAAACCTAACAAATAGTCCAGTACAGAGCAGGTAGTCAATAACTGTTCAATTTAACTGAATGAAAAATGTACAGAAAGAACAAAGAATCTTGGCCAACACCCCAGATACTGTGCCACTGAAACAATTCCTAAAAGTGGAAGTAACTATACTGTCTGGTATAAACACTATAGAAACCTACAAAGTAAACTATGTAGCTTTGCCTGAGGCAGTAAAGTAAATGCAGAACTTGAGAAACATTCAAGTGTCAGCTTAGCTTCTGAGTGGTTTCCTGCACACTCTATGCAGATCTTAAAGAGATTTAGAATGCCTTGATATCCAGTGGAAAATACATTTGCCATGTACCTACAAGTTTTTTTTTTACCCTAACAGTAGTTAATGGGACCTGTACTGTAATAAATTAACAATGTCGTAAGCAGAAGAGTCTAGTCTGTGAATTAAATGTGTTGTTCAAATACTGAGCATTGTTTCTTGGCATCAAATAAAATTGTTGTTAATTCCTATGAAATACAAGCAAAAAAATGGGACCTATGATGAGCCTTTTAGACCCACTGCAGATGCAGACTTTCTAGCAAAACTAATTAAAATACACATAACAAATTAATACTCCAGTCAAATATGCCATGCAATTACCAAAGGAAAGAATTATTCAGGAAAGAATTCTTAAAAGCATTTTAAGGCCTGCATAGTCAGGAAAGAAAACACTGATCCTGCTTCTCTAACTTAACAAGGCAAGTAGAGTAGTAATGGGCTCCATGGAAAGGAAGGAAAGAAGGAGAAAAAGAAAGAAGGAAGGAGACAATCGGGAAGCACTGCTTAGGTTTAGACATTTCATCTTGGTTTTGATATGATCGGCATCTTGAGGACTGAGCTTCTTTGGATGTTTAGATATCATTTAGAAAGTATTTGTTAAGCATCTAGCAAAAATTCAATAAGGACTTAATGAAAACTTTCTAGAGCCTTCCCAGTCTATAATGCTGGGGGAGTTTAAACTCACTTCCTAAAGTAAAATTTCAGGAAAAAAAATGGAGCTCCATTTGAACAACAACAACTCAAGGGAACACCACTGAAGGCTGAGACATTTTTAGAGACTCATGACCTAATGACATCAAGCTATCCTGTAGCCACTCTAGTGTGACAAAAAGCACATCACACATTACACTACAAATAGCTACTTGTCTCTTTCTCGCTCCCTTCTTCCCTTTCTTTCAGCATTTTTCACTATTTTGGTTCCTCTCCTAACATTTTCTTTTCACTCTCCTGTTTCCTAGCTTCCTACTTGTTAGCAGCCCTTCTTATAGCACTGTGGACAGACAGACAGTAGGCAGAAAAGGTAGGATGCCAGCACTGTCATTAGCATTCAAAACACCTATGTGGAACAGGCACAGTGGCTTACACCTGTAATCCCAGCACTTTTGGAGGCTCACTTGAGTCCAAGGTTTGAGACCAGCTTGAGTAACATGGCGGGACCACATCTCTACAAAAAAATAAAAATAAATATTAGTCAAGCATGGTGGTGCACACCTGTAATCCTAGCTACTCAGGAGGCTGAGTCAGGAGGATTGCTTGAGGCCAGGAGTTCAAGGCTGCAGTGAGCTATGATCACATCACTACACTCCAACATGATAGAGCAAGACTGTCTCAAAACAAAACAAAAAAACACATCTATGTGATATTATTTGACAGATGCCAAATAAGTGCTATCCAAAAACCATCTCTTGTATCATGGAGGAAAATTCTCACATTTTCATTTATCTGGATACATGCATAAAGAAATACCTGTTAAAATAAGAGGAGGATCCATTACCAAAATCGGGATTATCAAATTTTCATTGGTCATACAGAAGAGCCCTGGGAAAAGGGGACCCAGAATAGGAGAGGTTGGATGGAGTAGGAAATACTAGAAATGTCTGGAGGGTCAGGGCTAGGGATGGGGTGTGGGAACCAAGTTCCTGAGAATGGCAAAGGTATGCTGCCAAAAGAGACAAGATAGAGGAAAAAGCCACCCTGACTAGCATAGCTTGACATTTTCAGGATGGCTGACTAAACAGCAGGAATTCTGTAAAGTTTAGTTTTAGCTTGAGATAGGAAGAGTGGCTGAAAAGACTGATGAACCCCAACCTAGTTCTAGACCATTTGACAGATCAACATCAGTTAGCAAGTGCCACCCAATATTTGGCCTCTGTGGTGCCACATGACACATATGCCTCTTCTGTCATTCACAGTCCATGCACCTGAAATTCACTTACTCCCGGTGCAGCAAGAAAATAGATTTAAAAGATGCCCCTTTCAGAATTCAAAGCAATTGAATTATCTTCAATGGAATCTTTAGTGCTGAGCTGGTTGAAGAGACAAAGTTAAAACATATTGAAGCATAAGTACTTGAGAATTCAATATTTATGATAGATACGAGTGTGGCATGTACAATCATACAATCCAAGTTGCAATTTGGGCAATCACAATAGTTCCTAGAGTTTTCATTTTTGTACTGGGGCTCAATTCAACTCAATCCATAAAAAAGAGATTTCAAAATGTGTATAAGTATAAATCATTTGTGCTGATGCATGGGGAGCAAGAAAATGAGGCAAAAGGCTGCCTGGAAAATTGAGACTAAGAAATAAGAGGTGCTGACAGTGACTGAGATAAGCAGTGATTGACTAGACTAGAATATTTGTATTTTGGCTTCTATGATGGAGAAAATTATCTGACAAAGTGCTGGACTTCATCTAGGTGCTTATGAATCATTTGAAAAAACATCTTTATAAGAAAAATGAGGTAACACAGAAGGCCAATGAACTATTCCCCAAAAGGAGGAACACTGAGATACCACATCTCTGAACAACATGGAACCATTTTTTTGAAGTTTCATACAAAGATAACCACAGAATTAAGTCCCTTAGCCTGTATCAGTGAGGCACCTACAACATCTAGTTACTTCTCTGATGAGTTTAAACCTGTTATTCAACTTCGTGTAGATTAAAAACATTCTACAGGTAGTTACGCTGCTGTGACAGTCTTTATTTAGTACTTATTTACTTACTTATTTTGTATTTTGGCTTCTGTGATGGAGAAGTCTAGCTCTGTCACCCTGGCTGAAGTGCAGTGCCACAATCATAGCTCACTGCAGACTTGAACTCCTGGACTCAAGTGATCCTCCTTCAGCTTTCTGAGTAACTGTGACTACAGACAGGTGCCACCATGTCCAACTAATTTTTTTTTATGTTTGAGATGAGGTCTCACTATGTTGCCCAGGCTGGTCTGGAATTCGTGGCTTCAAGCAACCCTCCTGCCTCAGCTGCCTAAGTAGCTGACATTACAGGCATGTGCCACTGCATGGGGTGACAGAGCCTTTAGATCACACTTACAAGTACCTCTGAATCTAAAGTTATCTCCATTTTGGTTTCACTCTTTTCTGGAAAATTGCTTAGATCATCAGTTTGTGAAAAGGCCACTTTTATGATAGTTATGAGCTTCTGGGAGAACATGTAGTGAGGATGGCACAAATAAGGCTGATACAGAAAGCAAGAGGAGACGAGCATGTTGGCCAAGAGAAAAATCTTCCTTTTTTAATGAAAATTTAATGTTGAACTGAAGAAAAAGGCACCCAGCAGCTGGTGTTCCCCTTAACAGGAACTGACACTTCCTCCAGTCAAGTCCCAGGACATTCAGTTTTGTAGAATAGGTAATGCTACGCATGAGTCAATGAAATTGTTGCAACTGTAACTTCCAAATTCCTTAAAGATTCTTGATTATGAAAATGTTCATGGGACTGGGTGGGGAACCTAAGAAAACAGCATTAGTTAGTAATTTTCCAATGACTTCTACATTTGAAAAATAAGGAGTTCGGTAAACCAATCACTATCTCTTGTAATGTTTCAAAGGGATAGTGCGTGTTGTGTCATCAGCTGAGTATCTCTAGAAATGGTCACTGGCGGCAAATAGGAATGTCAGGGTAATTAATATCTATTAGCTAACTAAGGTGGACTATTCATTTCCAAAAGAAGCCTCGTATTAGCTAACTAAGGTGGACTATTCATTTCCAAAAGAAGCATTATCTTCATGTTTCAGTGTAACTTCAGCAACCATCTGGAATACCGTAGTAGTAATGACACTGCTTCTGGGTACAGCAAACAGCACAATCATTAAAAAAATTCATTTCAAATATCTTCCTGGAAGCTAATAAATTTTATAGCAGTTTTAATCCTTCCTCATTGCAACAAAGAAAAGCTTAGTTCCAGACAAATTAAAAGTAAATTGATTGCCTTAGGGGAATCTATTCAAATATCACTTTTCCATATTAGAAATCGTTTTCTCCTAAAAGAGAGAGAGGGGGAGAGAGAAATATCTTGGGTGGGGGAGTGAGATAGATGATGGCGATAAAGGGTGTGAAAGGGCTTGAAGCCCATACTGTATACGAAAATGACAAGTTATAGCAACAGAGGCAGAGTAAGAGACAACCCAAACCATTAAATCTTTGTTTGCAAAACCAGGTAGAAATCAACTTAAAATAAAATGCAAATGTGTCACTGAGGTGCAGGCCTAACATTTATGCTAGAATTTATGAATAATAACTATGAATAATGAATACCAAAATTGAAGGGATCAAACATCACCTTCTATGTTTACTTGTCATTCTCCATCTTTCATGGACAATGCTCAGTTTTATTCTTTTGCTCTTTTCTTTAAAATTTACCTAGAATTATTCTTTTTCCAGTTGTCCACTTATTCATACTAGTAAGAGAAAGCAAGCTGTATTTTTTTTCAAGGTGTTGCCTCAAAAGCATTTACACAAATTCAGAAGAAGGGCCAATTAATCTATTATTTGCGGAAGGTTGATAATGTGAAGGCACCCTTGTCCCAGTGCTTATATTAGGAAGAAAAAAGTCCTTAACAACTTTAGCACATAAAGGTTCCAGTATGAACCCCTGGCCTGCAGCTTGCCCAATGCTTCTCTGATAGAGAAAATGGATTTTCCATCTGAAGCATCAGAGAAGTCTTGGAATCTATCTGGGCCACAGCTGTGAGAACTTTTTCTGAATTGCCTCGAACCTTTGCACATAGGAGTAGCAGAAGGCTCTGGCTAAAATGACCTGAATTAAGACACTCTGACACAGCTCTAGAAAAATCTTTGTAGGAGCTGATGTATACTAAGCCTGGATTATGGCCACAAAATATACACACACACACACACACACACACACACACACACACGCTCACGCACCACTGCCGCTACCAGTCCTCATCAGTCTTTTTTTTGACTCATTCTTTTTTACTTTAGATTCAGAGGGTATACCTGTGTGTTTGCTACATGGACACCTAATCATCCTTAATACTCATTTCCACTCACAAATTAAAAGATTACTGAAAACCAGATTGGCAAATTTAAATGCTCTGTCCATTTGTAGATCGTGTAATTTTAGACCCTAGGAATTATCTGTTTTTCCAAAACATTGCATCTCCTGAACTCCAATTTGGTTGTATTTGCTCCTTGTTGGTTAACATGCCAATCCTGCATGGCTGTGTCTATGATACATGGGGCTAATGAAGGAATGCCATGTTGTGGCAGGAGAAGCCCTAAGGAGTCTAATTCTGTGTACTGACAACACTGGGAGTAGAGAATTTGAAGCTTCACTCAAGCTTGCATGATTTCCATTCACTCAGATTCCAATTTAGCAGTTACAAGAGGGTACACACATGTTTAATATAAGATGTTGGACTCTGGCATAAAAATATTCTAAGAGTAAATGGAAACAATTAATTAAGGAAAAAGTCCTCTTTGGACCTAGAGCTTTCTTATCCCCTTAATTCCAATTTGCAATCTTTTTTATTTGCTTTTGTCAGTTAGTGAACAGCAAGTAATCTGGCTTGTTATTAAAACTGCAGATAAAATAATCAGCTTTTGTAAAATGCAAACGGTACCTAGCTGAACAGCTCTGAACAGCTAAGGATCATCATCTGCTCATATATTAAGACATGGCACAACTCCTTTATCTATCCTAATGGCCCTGGATTGGTCGGTGGCAAGAGGGGGCAGTGGGGGTAGAAAAGGTTTGAAAAGGAGAGGGGAATGGGGCAGATGCAGTATTTTAAAGTCTTCTGCTGGCATTCAAAGAGCTCTCTGCTGTTAATCACATGCACACACACATACACACAAGGAGTCGACACAGAATTGTAATGCTGACATAGTTTCCTGGATAAGATGCTTAAAGGACACTAACAAACAAGGACATTGACAAATGGTTTTATTCTCTTGGGGAATCTTTGTCCCCCTTCTTCCAGAGTTTATACAAACTGAAAAGTTTATATTTTTAACACTCCGTTGTCTGTTCCAACATGGGAGGTCAGCAGTATTTCAACAAAGAAACCACTCATGAGTAATGATTTTATAGAGACAAGAGTGGGGAAACGAACTGTTTGAAGTGAGTCTAATTCCTAGTATGACGGCTAATAAAAAGAAACATCCAACACAGTGCTTGAGAAGCATCTCTGTACTGTTCAACAGACTGAAAATAATACCCTTTTTTCTGGTCTGCATTTTCATTAATAACAGCCTTCCCTTCTGGTCATGTGTGTTTACAGAGGGAATAAAGATTGATACCAAGAGCTCGGCTTTCTTCTACACCACCCACTAGACACAGACTGTCCAGATGATTATTTTAAGTACAAACAAACTTTAATTTTAAAAAGTTAAACTAATCATAGTCTGTGATTAAACTAATTTCCCAGAAATTACTTGGGAACCACGAGGAAGCCAGAAAATTTTCAAGGTAGCTCTCAGTAAAAGGTGAAGTTCACATCTTGACCTTGGTTAAGGAAGACCTCAAACTCCCATTAGAGGAAATCTTCCATCTGTTCTATTTACTTTCTCCTGACCACGCCTTGAAGATTGTCCAGGGCAGAAGAATAGTAGACTGATTATGCACTAGATAGAATAATCCATGAACTGCAGGTTGTCAGCTTCCCCAGTGATTTAAGACAGAATTGCCTTTACAAAAATTCAACATATTCACAGGCATTTCATAAAGGAAGGTTCCCCTGGAGTTCAATGAACCTTTTATTCCAACCTATAAATAATAAGTGCTTTCATGAATTAATTCCCATTCCTCTTCTCATCTCCCTTATCTCCATTCCATAGTGTTCAACTTATTTCTGCCATGACCAAAATATCCTCTCATCTTATGTTTTTTACATACCTCGTCTCTCTTTCTTCAGCTGTGTGACCTTTCCTCACCACAACAAATCTTTCTGCTTAGAAAGTCACACCTCCAAGGAAGCTACAGGGAGACAATCAGAGACAATAGCAGTGGCCAAGTCCTTGCCAGAAAATCCACCAGCATGCAAAAGGCCTGTTCTCTGGGACATTTCCTCCTTCCCACCAAAGAATGTTGAGAGTAAGCCTGACAGTTCTGTGGGGGCACCGCCTATTATTAGAAATAGCTGTGTCTGGAATTTCTTTAGCAGAGTATGTTACAAGCACCCCTTACACAAAAAACTTGTAGAGAGGAATATTAACTGTACAACTACATAGTGTGCACACTCCATAAAAGAGCCCACATCTCCCTGTTAGGAAAGTGAACAGTTAACATTCACTATAAAATAAAATTTCAAATCTTACAATTCTCTCAAATTCTAAAAAGCTGCCATGAATTTTGTGTCTGCCCAGAAAAAAACCAACAGGGTATTCAGTAAAGCACTCAACTATTTGCTCATTGGAAACTCACAGCCTAATGTAACACTAGTTCTCTCCTGTCCTTCACATCAAGATCATTGGGCCATCAGCCAAAACCTAGAGAAGTAAGCTTCATCTTGGTGAATTGGAATCTCTAGTGTCAGATACAGTCAGCCTGACTAATGGGAACCACAGCTTGCCAAAATCTACAGCCTCCCTGTCTGTTCCACCCATCAGATATGCTTAGAAGTCCCATGGTGCAAGCTCAGCAGCCCGCAGATTCCAATCAACTATCAATAGCTTAAGTGTAAGTGATTGTGGATGAAGTACAAGCCAAATGTGTTTCCTTTTTAGCTGCAGGAATTCCAGTGCTATTATAGCACCCATAATGTTTGTACCTAATGATTCAGACAAGCATCCATGAACTAAGTGTTATGGGATGCTCTGCACATGCTCCAATAACAGTGTTCAGCAAAGCACTAAAAGGTATCCCAGTCTCAAATTCCAGGGCACCACATGGGTAGTATTGACAGGACCACCACCACCCCCACCCCACAGCTGAATATGATGGAAGATGGAGGGGTTCCCATATGCCCTGCTGGTACTCAGGAGGTCTGTTTCTGTCTCTTCAGGCTCCCATAGCTGGTGAACAAAAGAATGCATATGCACATATCTCTAGTGAGTCCCATGTTGCCCTGATGTTACAACATTGCATCAAGAGTAATTTACTGAATTTTCTTCACCTTTCTATTCTTGAAAACTTTCCACATGATTCAAACTCAGTGTGCTATCAGCCTAGCTTTTCTTCTCAATCCAGAGCTTCTCATCCTCTACAAGAATATTCTGTCTGAGAGGCCCTGCTTTGAAGCGAACTGCTCAGGAAAATAGTTTTTCAATAACCAGTTGTATCTGGAATGAATATCACTGACTGGGTTATTCCTAAATGCAGCAGCATCCCAGGGTATTCAAAAGGTAATGCGTTGTTTTCTTTTTTGATCAGGACCATGTCCTGATATTTACATCCAGTGGGAAGCCAAGTACCTTTGTGTTAACCATCAATGACCTTCTCCTAAAAATAACCTAGAAAATCCAAAGTATCAAGCAAACCTTTCTATCTCATCAGAAATCCCATACTTTGGAGCTCAGTAACATTACTACAAGCTCTCAGTCTCTGTTGAACCGAGCAGAGCCAACATTGTTTATAATCACGGGTAGGGGATGGGAACAAAGGAATTGAATTAGCCACAATATTTGTATTTGTTATGAATAAATCACATTTCCTTCCATAATAATAGTGCTCATATGTTATAGGTCTTTAGTATTTTTCAGCTACTCATTATTTGAACAAATCTGCATCCAAATATCAGCACGAACAAGTCAGTCTTTTACAATCAATATAATACTTCACTGCCCTGGCTTCCAGTGACCATAGAAAGAATCAACTGGAATATAAATGCAGCTACAGTTTCAAAAGATTTGGGGGGGGTTCTTGTCAAATATAATATTTTAAGCTTCCTTATTTTGTCCAGTATCTTCCATTTCTTTGTTTCTTACTGCCATAACTGGAATATCTTTGAGGATACAATTTTAGATTTTCCTATTCCTTGCCTAGTTCTCATCCCCTACTGATACAAAGCTATAAAACAGTATAATTAACTCCAGCTGCCCCATCTTCACTTCTGACTCTAGAAGCTGAGCAAGCCGACCCCGCAGGGTGTGGACCAAAGTGGGTGGAAGAATGTCTGGCTGCATCCCAGCTGTGGTGTGCCTCTCCCAAATTGCAATCCTCCCCCATTAGACAATACCTAAGTTCTACAATCATGTTGACACAGCTGGAACTGTGCAGATTATGAAAATCATGCAAAGCACAGACTAAGACTGTTCCCTGCTTCATTCTGAACATAATCCTATTTATCTAAAGAAGAATAAATAAATGCATTAAATTCCCAGTTTGGGGGTAATGGCTACTGGGAAAGAGAATGGATGCTCCCTTTCTGAACAGAATGTTCACTACCATGATTGCAGCAACCCACAGGTGTAAAGCTTTCTGTCTGCTTATAAGTAAGCAACAGTCAATAAAAAACTCAATCCAGAAGGAAAAGCAGTATTATTGGGAAACACAACCAGCCACCTCAGAAAACAATTCATTGTATCACTACATTTAAATAGCTTCTTAGTAAAGAGATTGGTGCTACCTCAGTGAGGCAGGGATTTTAGCCATTCTGGCCCTTGAGAATGTTAAGTGAATCTTCTCTCCCCTTCACGGACCCCCCCACCCTGAGTCTGTCATATTCCAGCTCACTAAAACCAAGGAGAGCCCTCCCCACAGTTCCATCAGATTTGAAAGTAGGGAAAAGATAAAATGTAAGCTTGGTCCTAGGCATGTAGCAACCATCCCTACTGACGACCTAAAGCCATAGGGGCTGGTGAAGAAATTTTTTAATGTTGCTAACTTTCGGGGTACAGAAAAGCAAAGGCAAACCTTTATACTGCAGCACTGTGTCCAAAGGCAAGCTCCTCTCCAGAAAGAATGAGGCGTGAGCCAGGTCTACTGGGAAAACTCAAGATTTCATCTGCTTCTTGCCAAAAGGAAGCTTACTATCCTACAGCACATCTGAAGTCAGCTTTTCCCAGTGAAGTGTACATGTGAAAAGCACCATGCCTCTCCCAGAGGCAGTCTAGTGAAAAGTCTAAAATTGTGGGCTCTGGAGAGAGACTACCTTAGAGTTCCAGCTCTAAGACTTAATAGCCCTATCCTATAGAAGTTACTTAAAGCCTATCTCTGTGTCTTTTTTTCCCCCATCTGTAAGATAGGTCTAATAGCACTAAATTTATGGAATTGCTGGGATGATTTTAAAAAATGCACATAAGCCAAGCTAAAAAGTGCCTGGCACTAAGGAGGAATTCAATATGTGTTAGGTATTGTTATCCATTAGGCAGTTCTAACTCGCTGGGATAAATGGAGTCCAAGTTGGCCTTTGAACATGTAGCCAACTATTGGTGGAATATAAAGGAAACAATAGGGAAAAGCTCCATCCTAAAGACATCACCCCACAGGCTTCATTGATGACCCAAATGCCACCATTAGTTATTGTTTTTTTAATTTTTATCACATTAAGATGCAATTTTTTTTTTTGGAAAGGGAGAATAGTTCATTTAACATGTTCCTTGAAATAATTAGGCTCTTGGGGAAACGGTACATGGATCAGGTAAGTTTTCATGTGGGAAGTAGGAAACAAGCAAAGAAAGGCTAGGAATGCAGAGCCCTGAGTAGAAGGGCTAATGGTGACAGAAAGAAAACCCAAGCAGAGTATTGGATGACTGCACTCCCAAATGGAGGGGAAGGTGCAGGCTGGCAGATATAGTGGCACTATATGCATGCACAGTCATGCCAAGGGCTACTCTTTGCATATACCTCCAGAGAATGTGAGAAATATTCATTACCTCTGTGCTTTCTTTTCCTCCTAGGCACAGAGCTAATTCTGACTCTCTGGTGCAGTAGATCTAAACATTTAATAAAGGGGAAAAACCACATATGAAGAATGCATTCAAATTTTAAAAATAGACCTCAGATAGGAAATATTGACAAGATGCCTAATATGCTAAGTATGCAGAATTAAATTGAATGAGGCACTTGGGGTGGGGAAGCAAAAACAGGCTGCACCACACACATTTGGAACAATACTACTAAACCAACAATGCTTTTGTTTGATTAATGGGGAACATAATATGAGAGGAGAACTGGAGTGAAGTGGAATTGATTTGATATCTAAAATGTAAGGGAAACATATGATAAAAGGAAATCCCAACAATTAACAGTGGAAGTGAAATCATAAAATTAAAGGCCAGAGGGGAAGATGGAGTCAAAGCACCGAAGGAAAAACAGCAATTACTTTCTTAAACATAGGTACATAAAACTAAAACTAAACAGAAAAATGAACAGGCAAAGGAGACTTTTAGAAATTGAAGTAGAGAACCTGTGACAAATGATGGCCATTTAATTCAGGGACAAAATCTTCTTATCCTCTATTTCTCCATCAAAACTACATCAGGGACACCAGGCTAGGTTCTCCTCATAGATCAGCATCTCAAAAGACTGAACAATAGAATCACTGGAGATAATGAGGCAAATGGAACTCTGAAAGATTGACAAATCCCCCACTTCATATGAATTAAGTCCCCAGAACATTGAAAGGCACCAAAGACAAATTGAAACAATTCTAGTCATGGAATGTGGTAGTTCCATCACACAGGAAATGGGCTAGCGGTCCCAAACTAATGACCAGCTAAAAAATCAAAGGAAAGAGCTAATCATTCCATTTTGGGAAAGGCAAAGGCAGCTGCCAAAGCATCAGAGGGGTAACAGCTGTGTTCTTCACTTAGGGGAAAGACCTAATTAAGTTGAAAATTGCAAACTATTCAGAAATGGATGATTCAGTAAAAGAGAAGGAGGATAAGAACATGAATTTGGTGTAAAAGAGAAAAAAGGACCATTTCCACAAAAATACACACACACTTGAAAGCAGAGTTAAGCTAAACATATGCAAACAAAAGCCGAAAAAGAAGAAGCTCAGAACATTTAACACAAGCTAGCTTCACCAATGTTTCACCCTCATTTCTCTTGCCACAATAGAAGGATTTACAACCTAAAGCCCATGACTAAAAGTCAGATCTCCTACCCTGCCGTAGTCTTTAGAAATGCTGAGGAAAAGCTGGGCATAGTAGCTCACACTTGTAATCCCAGCCCTTTGGGAGGCCAAGGTGGGAGGATGGCTTGAGACCAGGAGTTTCAGACCAGCCTGGGCAACATAGCAAAACCTTGTCTCTACAAAAGTAAAACAAACAAACAAAATAGCCAGGTGCAGTAATATGCACCTGTAGTCCTACAACTCAGGAAACTAAAGTGGGAGGATAGCTTAAGCCCAGGAGTTCAAGGTTGCAGTAACAGAGTGAGACCCTGTCTCAAAAAAAGAAAAAGAAAAAGAAAAAAAGAAATAGAGAAAAATCCAGACAAAATATTTCCACTTCCCTAATAATCTTGAATACTAAATGAAAGACAGAATATTCGCAATAATAAGCCCCTATAAATCGTTCTAGCCCAAACTCTTCATTTACAGATGGAAAAACTGGAGCCCAAAGAGAGGAAGTAAGTTGCTTGAGCTCACACATGGATTAGTTGCAGATCCATGGGCTGTATCTACATGCTTAAATCAGAGCTTCCCCTACCCAATAAAAAGAAAAAGGCAACAGGAAACACCCCAATAACTATTAAGAAGTCAAGGGTGCTAACAAGGTGTTTTAACAATGTGAAAAATATTTTTTAGATCACCTTTGAGAAATAATCATCACCAAAATGCCCATGCTTCACCACAAACAACAAACCAATCTAGAATGACTGGGCTTCAGCAAATTGCAGAGCCACCTGATAATAGTTTTTAAAACACTCTGTTTAAAACAGCCCAGATCAGAGGAAATGATGAGGGGAACAGAAGCTAAAGAATTGAGTTTCATCAGGCATTCTTTTGAAAGAAAAAGTTTTAAACACCAACATGAACAAGAAACCAGCAAGGTTAGAGAGAAGGAAACTTTAAGACTCAAGCTGTGATTCAATTGAAGTGTTATGGTCAACGGAATTGCCAGTGTCACAGATAACACAGCAGGCCGGCTCAAAGAGTGAAATGTAAAAAACAAAGTGAAGGCAAATATCCATACAGATGCCAATGCTGTAGACATAACTGGGAACTATGAAACATACCTCTTGTTTATTTTCTTCCATTTTCACATCTCAGAAGACTCCCAGATCTTTCTGGCTTCACTGCTATATTCTGCCGCTGTTTCCCTAAGCAACACCTTTCCCAATCTGGAGGAGGTAGCCCTTTCATAACAGGAATGAAAACTTCCTGCCAGCCCAGTAGCCTTTGAAATTTCAAATGGAAAAACATAACAATGCCCTGGAGTCACATAATAGATGCAGGAAACACAAACTCTCTTCTGATCCTTGCACTGTCTTTGAGTACAGCATTTCACCTCCAGCATCTGCAAAATGGGGTGGGTAAGAACCGCCCTGGGGATCAAATACTGGTGGATGGCATCTGTTGTTTAGTAATGTTCAGAGAAATGAATTGATCAACACTTGTTCATTGAGAGTCTTCTCCATTCATAGCAATATGCTATGAGCTGTGTGGGAGGGGAGAAAAAGTAGTAAAGAAGGCAAATTTACCAAATAAAAAGAAACCATAAAAATCTTCACAGGGAAGACTGAATCACTATAACTAAAAAAGTTCTCATTCAATGTCATCGATAATTATCTATTCTTTTAAAAAATATAATGATGAATGAGAAATAGAAACAGAATTGAATTAGGCTGAGCTGAAAAGTGGTAAGGTTGGAGAAAGGACTAAGTAAGAAGCATCAAGGAAAAAAGTGTGTGTAGAGAGGGAGGAGGAAGCCGGGCTCGGTGGCTCAGCCTGTAATCCCGCGCTTTGGGAGGCTGAGGTGAGTGGATTGCCTGAGCCTGCGGGTTCAAGACCCGCCTGGGCAACTTGGCAAGACCTCATCTCTACAATAAATCAAAAATCAGTCGGCCATGGTAGCACGTGCCTGTAATTCCGGCTACTTGGAAAGCTGAGGCGGAAGGATCGCTGGAGCCCAGCAGGTTGAGGCTGCAGTGGCCAGGAGCGGCCACTGCACTCCAGTCTGGGTGACAGAGTGAGACTCCAACTCAAAAAAAAAAAAAAAAAAGTACAAGGGAGGAGGAAGAGGAGAGGGGAAGAGACAATTTGTAGTAAAGTTAGCAGTTTATAACTGGTCCCATAGAAGAAAGGATGCAAGATTTGACTTAAAGTGTCAAAGTTTGAGAGCAAATTGACTGTGAGAGGTATAACATGTTAGTGAAGGAGGAGGTGTCTTCTTAAACTTTGTTTAA
The DNA here is from genome assembly GCA_963574415.1 of Tarsius wallacei. Lineage (NCBI taxonomy): Eukaryota > Metazoa > Chordata > Mammalia > Primates > Tarsiidae > Tarsius > Tarsius wallacei. The sequence continues at coordinate 17,672 of CAUYQG010123632.1, read as the reverse complement.
GGAAAAAGGAAACAATTATCAACTACCTTCTTAGGAAAGATGGAATGGCCAGATAATTAAGTCCATTGTAATTTGAAGAATTATTTGGTTCCTAATACTAGGACTAAAAGCTTCTCCCTTGGTAGAACTTGACTGGTTCTTAGTTTTTAAACATAATTTTTGTTCTGAAATAGACAAGTGACTGCTACTTCAGGTGTAATTTTCACCCCATGCTTCATGACATTGCCATTGAGCAGCTTCCAAGGAAGGAATGCCAAAGGGAGTAAATTAAGATAAAACAAGCCGGGCTCTGTGGCTCAGCCTGTAATCCCGCGCTTTGGGAGGCTGAGGTGAGTGGATTGCCTGAGCCCGCGGGTTCGAGACCCACCCAGGCAACTTGGTGAGACCTCATCTCTACAATAAATCAAAAATTAGCCAGGTGTAGTAGCGCGCGCTTGTAGTTCCAGCTACTTGGAAGGCTGAGGCGGAAGGATCGCCGGAGCCCAGCGGGTCGAGGCTGCGGTGGCCATGAGCGGCCACTGCACTCCAGTCTGGTTGACAGAGTGAGACTCCAACTCAAAAAAAAAAAGATAAAACAGCATTTAGCCCTCAATGCAAGCACACCATACCATCTGTTAACTTGAGTGCAGTACTCATTACAGATCCATTGGCAAATGGCTGTGTGCTCAGGAATCTGAAAAGGTTGTGCCCAGTACCCCAAATCAGAATAAAAGACACTTAAAGTTGGAGGATCTTAATAATTATCAACCTCCTGATTTTATATAAATTTTTTTAAAATAGGCAAAAAGCAAATCAGCATGACATAAACTGTGTACGTAAGTGTTGAATAGTGCAAGTAAAGGAGAGATCATGGCAAACAAATAGTTAGCCACAACATATAAGTAAAGAAGGGGAAGAGAAAACCAATGAGAATGTTTCATTGGCATCATCTTATCACTATCATTTTGAGTGTCTATTATAGAATAGGTGCTGTACTAAATGTTTCACATGTATTATCTCATTTAATCCTTGCAACCACCCTACAAAGCAGGTACTACCAATATTCTTCATTTGCAGATGAGAAATCCAAAGACTAAACTGGGCAAGTAACTTGTTTATTGGCATACAACCATTAATTGGTGGAATATGATAAGAACCCAAAGACCCGGTTCTCAGGTCAGGTCAATAGGCCAAGGAGAAGGGCACAGAACAAGAAAAAGAAATCTAGCCATCCAACTTACAATTATATTGTGCTAAGAAAAAGTATTATATGTATGTAAATGTCTATTTGGTTATTGACCCTATCAACATTATAGCAACATTGCTTATCATCTCACCTGGAAATATATGAATTGAGACTCTAAGAGGTTAGTGACATAGCCAAAGCCCTACAATGAACAAATAATAGAATAAAAACTACAATTCTCAGTTTCCACTGGGTCACATAGCATTAAATTACTTGAGGGATGATAATGATCTTAGTACTTTGCACATAGCACAAGGATTTAGATTTTTGGGAAAGCAAAAATTATATACTTCCAATCATGGAATGTTATATTTAAGCTATAAAAGAAAGTTTACCTTCACAATGAATTTGTCTTTTTCAAAAACATGGTGCTCGACCCTGTGTTATATGCTCTTTCTGAATATTCCTAATTCCACACAGCTCTGTGTATGTGCATGTCTCCAGCCCCTTTTCATTTAATGTTGACAAACACAAACATGCCATAAAGTCCCTTACAAGCCAAAACAGTTTATGCCACAAAACTGCAGCTTGCAAGCTAGATTCAACACCCTATTACCAGTGAAGGTGAGCACCTGACTTACATTAATATAAGACAAACAGCTTTAAGCAAGGCAGGAGTAAAATTTTTTTTTTTTCATTTATCAGCTGTGTAACTGTGTGGCTCTCTCCTGGGATTTATATAGAGAGAATTGTATCAGGGGCTTTGGCTGAGGTTTTTTTCTATCATTAGCAAATTCATTTTTTCCACTACAAAATGAAGTTGAAACCCAAAAGCATATAAATTCTCATCATTTCTCAGCTGACAATGTCCCCATGGTCCTGCTGAGAGCTCATTCATATGGCAAGGGGATATGACCTTTCAGGTAGGAGCTGAGCATTTTTTCAGTTCATTGTGAGAAAAAAGAATAGGAGGAATCCTTTGCAGAGTGACTTTTTTAGAAAAAAAATAAAAATGAAAAATGCATCTCTTCACTTATTTTTTAATGAAAATCTGGACATGAAGTGGGAACCAAAAAAAGGAATCAAAATAACGTCTACCACCCATTAGCCATTTAAAGGCAGTGAGGCAAGAGAAGGAGAGCAGGGAAGAGTGACAGGAACCTGGGGTTGGAATGTGCAGTTTTTGACACAGGGAAGACAAAGCAGAGTCAACACCACCAGAAAAGAACCAGAACTTTACTTATCTCACCACAAGTACTCAAGATTATGTGCATTTTGCAATGTAGATGAACCCAGACCTCTCTTCAAACCTTTGGTGGGCATCCTATACTATCTCAAGGCAGGGTCTGAACTGATTCAGAAAAATAACTTGATAGTGAAGACAACTTTCCAGGATTCAGATATTTCACAGTGAGTAAATCAACTGACAATGATCCCATGTTCCTTTAGACATTGATAGCTCTGGTGAACTCATGAGATTGGCACCTGTTGGCAACCCTTTTCTATGCATTTCTCCTATCTGAGACCCTTATTTTTCAATATTCTAGCTAGAAACCATCCTCTTCTCCCCAACCAAATTCTAAACTTGGAAACAATCTAATAACAGTCATTTACAACTTAGTGTGAATTTGAATAAATACATTTCCTCTCCTCATGGGCTGCTTGAAGTTTGAAATACAATTGTAAACTGAAATTCCTCACTCTCTGTCAAAGTAATCATAGACAGAAGCAAGAATATGAGAGGCTTTGGGTAGTGGAGTCCCTGAAATCCTACAAAGTGAACATTTCACTGACTCAGTCTCCACAATAACACTTGCTATGTTTTGACCACTTGCTAGTGTACTTAGGAAGTATACTAAGTGTTTTACCTGGATCATCTCACAACCATTCTGATAAGCAGCTTCTATTATTACTTCCATTTTGCAGAAGATAAAGTTGAGGATTTTTAAAAATATGTAACTTGACTAAGGTCAGCGTCTATTAAGTGGCAAAAATAAGCTTGTAACTTAGATATGTCTTACTGCAAAGTCTGTACTCTTAGTCTCTATGATCTTCTGCCTGCCTTTAACTAATGATGCCAAGCTTGAAGATAATGCAGTAGACTGGAAATCATACTGCCTCATTAAGACTGGCTCATATTAGATGGGGCCTGAATTGATGGGACATTATTTGTCTGGAAGACTACAATGAGAATTAGAATTCTCAGGTTTACCTCTGAGGATTAGCTAGATTGCACATATTAAAGGAAGTCTGGATTTTACCCCTTGCATCCCTGCCAATCTCAGCTTCAACCATAGATATTTGTTTCTGTTTCCATTTCTCTCTTATCACCTCATTCTAACTTTCTGAACCTTTCTCAATCAGCCAAGATTCTGACTTTGATCCTCAGGATAAATGGCTGTCATTCTTCTGTTGATTTTTTGGAATTCTGTGCTTGCCTCTCCCTCTCAGAATTGCTTTAAGGGATAAATGATATATTATAACATGAGCTCTCTATCACAATGATTTCAGAGACTTTTTAGAATTTGAAACATTCTACATCGATGACAGTGGAAACTTAAAATACCAAAGGGGTAAAGCTGCAAGTAGAGTTCTGTGCCTGCATTTTTGGTATAGATATTTTGATCTCTAAAGGATCTTAGATGATTAATATTAGGCTTCTGAAAGAAGTACCCCTTTGCTAAATCAAATAAAACAATGTCTAGCTTTGCAAATCTCACTCATTTAATAGACAGCCAATTCCTCATCTAGAGATTCTGTACCTTAAGATCATGTAAGTCATTTGTTCTAGGTAATTTTTATTTAAAACAAATGAGAGAGAAATGAGGCACTAAAAAGTGCTGTTGGCAGATAAACAAAAGTACAGGATGAACATGTGTCAAACATGCTTGGCACACTTATCTCATATGTTCTTTGTTCAATGATACACTTACTTCTGGGTGTGGAAAACATCAAGGGAGTGGGATAGGAAACTAGAAGAGCAAGACAGGCTGCTCCTCCATCTTTGTCATGCAAATGTAATAGTTTTTTAATGTTGGGTGGGCCCATTTGATAACCTATCATTTTGAGCTAAACAGTACTTCTACTTGGAATCCGGTTTCCCCTCGCAAGAGTGCATAGTTCATTCCTTGCTCATCATCCCACAGAAGGAAAGCAAACACACCTTTAATCCCCTCAGGCAATTGAGAGAAACTCAATCCAAAGCAGAAGGCAGACAAGTCTGGCAGACAGGGCTACAGCCTGGAAATGGGTACCCTCCGACCATCAACATATAACAGTGGTAGAAACATCTGCCACCCACTTCAGTACCACCGGAATTTGGAAAGCATTATAAATTATATCAACTACAGAAGCAACTTTTTCTGGCATTTTAATTACCAGAACATTACAGATTAATCATCTAAAACTTTACTTAATGGCAAGTCAGTCATTTTCCTTCATGAGGGGAAGGCCATACTAATGGGAGCCCTAAAGTGGATTGTGTTTCTTTGAAAATTGTATTTTAAACCAAAGATCCAGAGTAGATAGTTTTATGGGTCTCTAATTAGCATCACAAAGGAAACACCAAAAGGTTAATAAGAGATGGTGAGTTTGGAATGGTGGTTTCCTGGTGCCAGCTCCAGCCGCTCAGTCTGTTTGCAGATTCATTAGCTGCATAGATTGATTATCGGCTGAATTCAGGAAGTGCTCACTTGCTGTGTTAGCAGAAGGCTAGTGTGATTTGATACACCTACCCTCCAGCTAACTGGGGCCCAACAATAAGGTAATGTTTTCTACAGGCAAAAAAGGAAGGTTTTCTTTGCCTTCAACTTCAGTTGACATCAATTATAAATCTGAAACTGTTTGATGAAGCTCAGAGAGACATAATAAAACCTTCTAAGTTGACAGTTGTCACGGACAAAGGTCTTGCTCTAGGTCTTTAAAATCCACTTTATGCAAAAACACTATATTTCTGAATTCTCATTTTGCCACTAAGCATAATCATCCAGTGTAAGAAAACCCAAATTTTATTAATAAAGTACTCATAGATAATCAGTAAATTTCTAAAATGTACAAACAGCTTGATGGGCATTGAGTCAAGCAAAAGAATTTGCACTTTGGGTTTCACTCTGGACTTTGCCATTGATTTGTGTTCTAACGTTAATAGAGTCTTTAAACTTTTGGTAAATAAATTTTTCTTCCAGAAAAAAAAAATGGAACAGATATTTATATGTAGCATGCCTCTGGTATACAACGGCTCCTTTGAATTAAAAGGACTAAATTTTCTGGCTAATAATGGTAATAATAATAGTTTTCCAAGTTTAAAATAGTTCACTTTTGCATATGAATGATGGTTCAGTTTCTACATTTGACTTGCTTTGGTTTATCAACAGTGTGCAACCTGACTCTTACAACCTGGAGGCATTTTTTTTCAATAAGCTGATTTTTAAATTAAATTAAAATCAAAACCATTCTTTTGGTTCACCTCCCAGATTAGAGCAACTGACAGCCTCATTAATGATTAAAAACAGCAGGTGGTGATGCCTTGGAACAGTTTGACTGGTCTAAATATGTTGGAACCTACATCATTCCCCTTTTCCCTCTTTTCCATGTATTAAAAGGGAAAGATTCTATTGTTCGTTCAAGTTTTGAAACTCCATATCGGTCGAAAGAATAGGAAAGCAAGCCAGTTGTCAAACATTTATTCTTTTCCAAGCTAAGGATAGAAAAGTAGAGACTATATGAGCTTAGAGGTGGAGAGAGTGGCCACACAAAAACTGGAATATATATATATATCTGGCACTGGATCTGAATGTGCAGGCTCATGACTGAAAAGCTGCCTTGCTGCAATCAACTAAAATGACCAAGTTTCTCCAGATGATTAGAGCAGTGTATGTTTACAGATTTCTACTTAAAAGGCAAGCAACATTATAAGTTATCTTTTTCTTCGAAGCAAATTACAGTTGCATTCCTGCATGACTTAGAGTGTAGATATTGGACTATGATTTAGAAAGACCCTAAGGCTTAGCTGACTAGGGCGGGGGGTGACAAGTTATTTTTAGAGTTCTAACTTCAGCCAGATTGAAAATCCTTCTGTTAAACTAAGACAGGAACCTAAAGAGTCTTATTTGCCATTACTAAGGTTAAAAAGCACAAAACTAATGATAAGACAGTGTTGTCCATTATTTCAGATTTAACAGCTTGCATATTTGTTGTTTAAACTGTTGTAAAAGATAACGGAGTAGAACTAATATTTCTGATTACCAGGGACCCTCAGAAGACAAAGTGTCTCTCATAAGGCCACTTCAGTGTCACACAACTTTGAGTAAATTTTGCCATAAAGAGTTCATTTTCTGATAAACTCTACTGGCCTTTCCTGGATTCATTTCCTTTCAGATCACCTCTGCTACACACCATCTTACACATACTTCCAAACCACACAGTAGATCTCTGAACTGCATTTTTAAGTGAGTTCCAATGTTCACCACACAACCTAAAATCTCATAGCACCCCTCTGACTTTGACGCCTGCTCACACGTGTACAGCCCCAAATGATTTGCTCCAAAGCAACTCTGGAGATTGATATCTCATTGATAATCTCTTTATCTTAAACTGTGAAAAACTACTTTATATTCCCTCTACAGAATGTGTTTTATGGGCTTCCATTCTGCCCAGCTGCAAAGGAGTCTGTTTAGTCTATCTATTTTGAGCTTTAAAAGTCCATCTAAGACCTAAACCAAGACTATGTGAAACTTTTAAAAACATTCCCAGAAGAAGAATCTGTAGAAGTCTCTAAAAAACAACTTTTTTGATGGTCCTAAAAAGGCCAGCTCCAACATTTTCTAATTTGACACTTGGTGTTTTTTTCAAGGCTGGAGTTTCATTGAAGGTAAGCCTTATAAGCAGATAAACTGAAAAGACTTTCATGTCAAAAAGCCACATTTCCAAAGTGGATGTATCAATTAAGTTTTCCCTGACCCAAAGTGTACAGGTAATGAGCCATCTGGTAAAGGCGGAGACCAAAAATACCTGGGCAAGTCCTAACCCTGATGACAGGAAGGCATCTATGGTAAGAGAGGAAACCATATCATGAAAGTTTTGTCCACACAATAAAGAAAAGACACATAATTTTAGTATTCTTGAAATTTCTTTTAAAACAGTGAGTGGACATAATTCCCTATATTTATTTCATAATGAAAAGGAAAATAAACAGGAAAAATACTGTATAAATACTTAAAGTCCATGTTAAGATTTATATTTTCCCATCCTGATGGAGTTTGTGATTCTTAATCATTTTACGACAGGACAGAAATAATATTAAGTAGAAAGAAATACCCAAAGAAGATAATGACATTGACATTTCAATGGACCTTGAGTATGCGAAGCAGTCCCTATGATCTGGCCCCATAAAACAACATGACTTGCTTCTCATCTGTGATCCTATTGGTAGTGTTCCCACTTTTCATGTGCTACAGAACTTTATTTTTCATGAAGCAACTGGAAAACATTCACCTAGCAAATCACCCAAATAGAGCATAATTTTATCTAGCATACTATGTTGGGGCCTGGCTTCCTGTATTTTTTCAAAGGGAACCCATTACACCAAAGTGTCCTTTTAAATGCATTTTGCTTTCCAGCTCAAATAATCTTAATTAATTTCTTCACTGATCTTATGTAGTCTATTCCATACTGAACCATTTGTGCTACTGGGCCATAAACTCCTAGAGAATGGAATTCTTAATTATTCAGTGTGCTCCCTTTATATAGCCTCCATCCTCCAATGCTATCCAAGTGCTTAGAAATATGGAAATTCTTGGTGTCAACTAATGAAAAAAGAACCCTTGGCACTTATTCTTTTGATGAGCAATGAATCCCTTACCACAGGTAATTATAAGTAATAATAAATTTTAAACTGACTTTGAATATGAGACAACTAAACGTTCCAAGTGGATCAGGAAAACATACACACACACACACACACACACACACACACACACACACACAAGAGCATTTCTATGTGAAAGCAGACAGTTGGTATTATTCTTAATGTTCTGCATGAAGAAACTGATGGTGAACTAAAACAATTATCTGACCAAAGCGCCCATGCTAAAATAATGCTAGCAAACAACTTCTAACAGCAAGGAAGTTTCCATTAGTTAAGGACAACTTTTTATTCTAGCGACTATTTTATCAATAAAATATAAATAATGTTTTGGAAAAAATCCAATTATCTGGTGCAGCAATGTAATTGAAATAAATAAAAGCTCCACCTGTCACCTCTCTTCTTACCTGCCCAACAACTGCTGAGACTGAGAAAGGATAACTTCTGGACATCAGAGGAAAGGGGGAACCAAGCGTTGAGTACTACTAAGTGCCTCTAAACTAGCAAGGTAACTGGGCATGTCAGAGATTAAAGCTACCATCCTACAGTGACATTAACCAAAGATAAGCAGGAAATTCAACATTAGAACAGGTGAATTTTTTTTAAAAGGGTTAACTATGTGATATTGCCCAAATTAGAACATCAAGGAAAAATCTTTTATGATATTCTCATTGAAAATATGATCTTGATTGTAACTGTCTTTTCATATTATTTCTTTTCCTTTATTGGCACAATATTAACAAGGTTTTTACTAGTCCCAACCTCTATTCTTATGATTTTTAAAATTAGAAACAATTATTCATTTCATCATTGAGCTGACCTTGGCCAGATAAGCAAAAGTAAGAAGATGATTATGTTCACAGTCAATAACAGTAGCAGTTGACACATTCAGTTCCCAGAGCCAGACACATAGTGGGCACTCAAAAATATTGTTGAATGTGCATGGATTGTTTCTGCCTAGTATTAGAATACTGCATACCTGAGACATGATGAAAGCTGCTGGAGGTCATATACACAGAAACACTGTGTACACATTCCTGGGTTCATGTAATTAAAAATTTCACCAGGTATATTTGTAATAGAATGAGAACATTTTTTAAAAATATCCTATATGAGCAAAACTGGGGAAGAAATAACCACATGAATTGCAAAACAGTATATCTAGCCTCAAAAATGCTAATTCAGGTCCAGGGGGATCTAATCAACCTCTTTGTTCAAGTAAAGATAAAACTTCTTGACAGCAAATGCTATTCTGATAAAACAGAATTTTCAATTATTCTATGAACATCTGGTCCATGCTACCATTTCGGGAGCCCAGCAGCACACTGCTTTGCAATGACACAAAATAGTCTCTATTGAGAACTCCCTATTTTGCCAAGAGACTAATTGAAATGAATGTTTGGAAATTTAGCGAGGTGAGAGGTGAGTCAGGGGGATAGGTTAAGAAGAAAAAAGAAGAGATGTTCAGTCACTGAATCATAATTTCATTAAAAGGCTAGAGGAAATAAAATTACACATCGTTGGTAGAGTATTGGAAGTGTAAACATCTTAATACACCTGTGGCTGACACTAGAATAAGCATAGTATGCAGCCTACAGAACATTTTCATGGCTAATTTGTAACAGCAGTTGCATTAGGCACAGATCAAATTCTTAAAATCTGCATTGTACACAGCAAACATGTTAAATTACATGCAGGTGATGAGACTAGTAAATAAACAGGTCTAGTAAAAAACAAAAGATCTTACACTTCCAAAAATAAATCAATTATTATATTGCATTTGGGTGCATTTGGATGTGAAAAGCAGATAAATGTTACTGCAAATTTTTGTATGTTGTTTCCATTTGGTATAAATTAGCAGGGAGGGAAACCAATTCAATGTTGTAGTGAACTCCAAATTGGGTTCATATTAGAGAAATTAGATTCATCTTTTCAGCTGATGAATTTATAATAAATAATTAAAATAATAAGGAAGGAAAGACTGTGATTTGCAACAAATTAGCTGAACTTGGAACTAGTAAACAGTTTATAGGACACGATCCCCATAAACCACAATTTTTATATCAGGATTATATATTTAAGTAAGCATAATGGAATATCCACATCATCACAAATGGCCATGCAAAGAAGCAAGGAGGAGCCAGAAGCTTACTAACCCCAGGTTACAGAGATAACCCTGGTGATACCCTCACCGCCCCCCAATCATGCAACAGACCCATGAGCCTCTGGCACCTCTGACCACTCTACTTGTCAAATACTCTTCTTAGAGACTCTGTGCAGCAATTGCATAAAAGCAAAACTTGTATTCCCACCAGAAGGTGGACATTTTACCAGATAATTCAAATTTAGGGAGGGATGGCTTTGGTTAAAAGATTTGAGAGTGACTCCCAAGTTCAGCACCAATTCTCCTCAGGAACCAAATCAAGTGGTAAAACCTTCCAAACAACAGCACTTACTTGGTCTCAAGGTACTTGGAGAGCTATTGAGAGATAGCATTCCAAAAAGTACCATATGCCAATAGATAAAGAATAAAGAATTCTTCATCACCATCGCTTTGCTTTCTGTGAAGCTGTAATAAGAGCTACAGTAGTAGGGACAATCTGAGATTAATTCATGGGCACTGGATGACAAATGAATTCGTAATTCAGTTAGCTGGCAACCAAGAAATTCAGCTTGGCCAGTTCATCAATCAACTAACCTGGTATTAAAAGCATGTTAAGAGAAATACCAAAATTGATAGTTATTCAGAAAGCAGAGATTCCTATCATTCCCTCTCACTGCCCCCTGACCCAGCTCATGAATGTGTGTGGTTGGGCAATCAAAACACAATTCATCTGGTTCTCTGTTACACAGTAGGGTGGCTATAGCTAATAACATCGTATTGTATATTTCAAGATTGCTAGAAAAGAGGATCTTGAAAGTTATCACCACAAAGAAATAATAAAGGTTTAAGATGATGGATATTCTAAGTACCCTGATTTGATCATTACACAATGTATACATGCATTGAAATATCACACTGTACCCCATAAAGATGTCAAATTATTATGCCAATTATAGATGAAATAAAAAATAAATTTAGAAATTTTTAAAAGTGGAAAAAAACATAATACAAACTCCCTAGTAACTGAACACCTGACTTTTGCCCTTTGAGTTCAAAAGTCTTCTAAGTATTCTCCTTTCTTTCTTGAATATGATATTCTCCTTCCTCCATTCAATATAGTGGTTCTGGGTTCCCATCCCTAAGAATGTTCTCAGAGAAGGGTTACTAAAAATGAAGAGATTTGGGCCCTTACTCAGAGTCACAAAGTACCCTTGTCATTCACACTGAAAATTCTTCTGCTATAATAAAGTTACAAGAACAAGTCCCATAGAAATTTTGGCAATGTGAAAAAGCACAGGGTATCTCCCAGAGAGAGAGGAAAAAATGCAGTTTGTATCTTTACCTCAAACACTGCAAACACAATATCAGCTCACAGTATAACCCATTCCTGCTCAAGGAAAAAATTAAAAGATGCACAAAATTATTTATTTTGAAAATTCTGAGATTCTTAATCAATCATGTACCTGTATATGTGCAAGGAAAGATGTAGCTCTAACATCCAAATTAGAAAAATCACAGAGAGAGCCACAGACATAAAATCCAAGATGAGTCAAACTCCCTAAAACAAAAGTAGAAGGTAAATTATTCTTGGGTACGATTGGCCCAATTTTGGAGTGGTTCTGGCAGGACCAAAATAAACATCAGGATCAGAGTTAGCCTGACATATTCACTATAACCCTTACTCTACTTCAATGACACCTACCCAAACCTCAAGAATAGTTCAGTTCTGGAATTCCCAGGATTTTGGAGCACTTGGGTTTAGGGTGCCTATCACAGTGTTAAGAAGGCAAAGAGACCTGGGACTATTTTTTTTTTCTCAAAGAATTATTGAGACATTCAATACAGGTATGAATCCAGAACAGATTCTATTTTTCCTTCTCACCTTTCTAAATCTGTAACTCTTTAAAGCATATTACCCTGGAACAAATCTAACTAAAATGGTTACAAGACCAGGTATGCATGGTGGATTCACCTAGTAACTCCTTCAACCACTGTGCCTTAGCATAAAATGAGATATGCTTATCATGCAGCTGCAGATCTGAGATAGTAAAATGCTATAAAATGTTAATTGTTAAAATTGTTGCAGTTTTTTTGAGGTGGCAGTAATCAATCCAAGTAAACTGGTGACACAATCTGTGTGGCAAGCCTGGAATTGATTTTGGACACACAATTAAGTATCATTACAGAAATCCTCAGAAGTAGTGGGATATTACAAGGTAGAGATTGAGATATAAACAAGACCTGAATTCCTTTTGTACCTAAACTTGAGTCATTCACTCAAATTAAAAAGAACCAACCCTTGGGTTGGTTCAAGGTTTAGCCACTGCTGGAGTAATTTTTTTAAAAGTGGAGATACCTACATGCAAATCAAATTTTGAGAACAAAATGTGAAAATGTCACCAAAATGAAACAGCAAAAAGTATGTCTATATGTATGTGTGTGCATGTTCGTGTGTGTGAAATCATCTTACATGTAGGAGAATCATGGGCTATTTACACGAATTTGCTTTAGAATATTCTCATTATCAATTATGCCAAAGACACAGATACAAAGTGAGCTATACAAGGCAAATTGGGATATATGGTCAATCCACCTATATGGGAACTGGTAGACTCTACCTTCAACTTAAATGGCTAGGCTGAAATAAAATTTAGGTGTGCATTGATTACAAAAAGAATACTCTTATTATCACCCAATCTACACAGTATATATATGTAATATATCCCATTTGTAAGAAACACTCAGAAAAACTAGCTGCAGTCCACTGATACTGTTTTCTTAGAGAAATGTGACAAAAAGTTAAAGTAGATGTTGCTTTAGCCAGGCATAAAGTGAGAATCAATTATGACTATTTCCTTTCCTAAAGTCATTTCATTTTAGAGAGCATCTAACTAAAATCCTTTCTTGATATAAATGAAAAAACATTTCTTTGAGACACATGACTAGTAAATGATACATATCAGTCTGCATCCTGTGACACACTGCTAATCCTCTGGGAATTAAATTGCCTCTGTTTCAGTTATAAAAATGTTCAATTTTTTTCATCTTTAGTCATAGTAAGGTTTCCCAGAAAGTATATTATCTTTGCAGATGTCACCACTCACCAATTAGGGAAGGCAGCAGTGCACAATTCATAGTGACCTCTATATATAATAGACTTTGACACTTGGGTCTGCTGGGGAGGGGATGGATTAGACAATTTAATACAACCTACAGTGCCTAATTTTTATTCCATGAAAAACATTTTGTTTTGTGGATCATGCATTTTTTCCTTTGGATTCATTTCCAAAACCAAAACAAAGGCATTTAATGATGTTTACAGTGCAATGAAACAGCTGAAGACCAGCACATAATCACTATATTTTGTTTTCTCATCTTTAAGTCTTTTAGCAGTAGGGCTTCCAGCTGAGCTTGAGTCTAGCTTCTCACAAGACATAGCCAAGCATTCTGAAGCTTCACTGAGCCTAAACACCAAGTTGAATTCATACTTCTTAATTGAAAAAGACAGGCTGTTTGCATAGCATGTTTGCATCAGTAAAATATTGAAAATGACATTTGTGCCCAAGTCCATCTGAACATTCTGCCTTAGCTGAACTCTGCTAATGTTTTTATACCCTGGTTTCTGCCTGGCACAGTTTTAAATAGTGCCTCTTGTTGAAACATGTGTGGCTGAGTTCTGAGTTCACAAAAATAGACTCTTCTTCATACATGAGGATGCTGTTCCTGACATGTGCTTTGAGATACTTTTCACAGTAGTGGAATATTTTACAGCGACTCAGCCACATTCTCTTATCCCAGTCTCCTCTATGGCCAATGGCATAGATTTGTGTGGTAGCTAAAGGGATTTGACATAGCAGCCCCATAGACAAAATAGGAAGTTCGGTACTTTCTATCCTCAGTAAAGAGTAAACAATCTGTGGTCAGAGAACAGAGTGTCTCTCTGGATAAAACTAAATGGCCTGATAGGGAAATGTAACTCACCCCTTTGGTCTCATTAGTGCTATGTTCTATGCAATTCAATTGATCAACTGAATTCATGTACTAAAGCAAAAAGAGGCATTTATTCCTGGAGAGAAGGCATCTGTTTGTTTCCTATGTGCTCAGTGCAGCTATTATTGGAGAGAATGTATGCAATATGTATATGTAGTCAGCTTTTAAAATTCCTGAACATTATACACTCCTAGAGGATCCACTTGGAAGGGGGAGGCGAGAGGAGGAGCAAAAAAGAATCTGTCTAGGTGTCAGGTCATCTCATAACCTGTAGATGTGCAGAGGTGTGAGTTCAGTAGACACCTTGATTATACACTCATTATGTAAAGTAGTATAGCATGCCTGCAAACATTCTGAGTTCTTTGGAGTTGATAATTGCAACTTACATCTAACCAGTCCTTACCATGGTCAGGCATCTGAGATCCCATGGAGGTCACACTGGTGTTCAGCACATCGTTGACAGCAGTATCACAATACAGACTCCGCTGGACATCATGCTCACTGTCAGTCTGGTCGCTCTCCTCATGTCCACTATCCTTCAGGCTGTTGCCCTCTAAGTCCTTGAAGGTGGAGCTGCTGGGTTGAAGAAAGAATGATCATTTATGACTGTGATAGATCTGAGTTTAAAAATCTTTCTGAGCCAGGATGATGTCAGCTCTGTAATGAGGCCAAAAGTGGCTGAACTGCCCATCAGGGTAGTAATAGGGGAAAAGAAAATTCTGTTCAAAGATAATAGAACTTAACATTGCAGAAAAGTTCCCAGTATTGGATGCTGATGCAGCTAATATTTTCATTAACTTATCTTCATCACAGGCAAAGAGGAAGAAACTTCAAATCTAAAACAACTGCCTCTAAATAATGTCATTATTTTAGAAAATTTTTTCTCCTGTTTCACAAAGTAAAATAATAATAGCTAATGTTTTATGAGAGATTACTATTCATAAGGCACAATTTTAAGTGTTTGACATTAGTAAACTTTTTAAATCATCACAACTTATATGAGAAAAGTGCTACTAATGTTCCCATTTATAGATGAAAAAATAGAGGTACATAGACGTTAAATAATTTGCAAGGCCACACACCTGGTAAAAATGTAGCAGATCTAAGACCAAATACAGGTAATCTAGCTCCAAAGGCTGCCTGGAACTTCGACCACTATGTATACTGACTTTCCAAAGATGTCTACTAATCTACTGCAAAAGAAAAGTGGTAGAAATTGAGCTAATACAACTAAAATAGGAAAGATCATTAAGGTTAGAGAACCCAAGTCAGTTTTAACTGAGAAAGATAAAGGAACAGATTCAAAGATAAAAAGGAGAGGGAGGAGCTGAGAAAAGGAGAGCATGGAAGGTGGGATAATTAATTTTATGTATCGACATGACTGAACCACGGGATGCCCAGATAGCTGGTTAAACATGATTTCTGGGTGTTAGCATTTTAATTGGTAGACTGAGTAAAGCAGATGACTCTCCCCAATGTGGGTGGGCATTGTCCAATCCATTGAAGGACTGAATAGAATAAAAATTGGAAAGAAGGGTGAATTTGCTCTCTTCCTTACTGCTTGTGCTGGGACATCAATCTTCTCCTGGCCCTCAGTACTCCTGATTCTCAAGCCTTCAGACCCAGACTCGAATCTATACCATCGGCTTTCTGGTTCTCAGGTCTTTAGACTAAATCACCAGCTTCCTTGCTTCTCCAGCTTGCAGATGGCAGATTGTGGGACTCATCAGCCTCCATAATCATGTGAGCTAATATCTTATCATGAAACTCATTCTAGACAGATACAGATAAAGATATGTCTATTGCTTCTCTTTCTCTGAAGAACTCTAATACAAAGGTAAGATAAAAGTAATAATCAGAAAGTAAGCACTAGTATAACTGTGAATATAGCTATACTACTATACTATACTACATAAAAACTTTGAGCTCAAGAGTTTGTGAGCAAAATTTTTCTTGAATTTATTAAATCAATCCATCACACATGCCATCCTGTAACTCCACACCATTTCTCATGAAATAGAGAATAATACATAAGGTATATCCATAGGGGACCCACCTTCTATTTCCAATACTTTGCATGTCCTGACAGAACCTGCAGCTGTGCTGTACCATGGACCATAAATTATGCATCTGAAATATCTAGTGGAGGGTGAATCCACTCCCTAGTCAGTGAAGAAGCAGCAAAGGCACACTCAAGAAAATGTGTTGTTGTCTCAACAAGGGAGAATGGCACACTTGTGAATTAAGACAAACCCCAACAGACCTACTGTGCCCTTGGGGGAAAAAGCCTGTGGAGATGATGACACTGCAAACTTGCTTGATCTGCTCAACCTTGAACACTCACAGGCCTGACTCTGAGACTTTGATAAGAACATTCAATACATATGATGAAGGGCTACGTTGTGGACACAATGGGTACATTGTCACTCTCCACACTTGGTCAAGAGGAATCATAGCAGATTTTTAACATATGAGCAACCTAGATGTTGAATCCTTGCTGACCTGAATATAAAAGAAAAAGATCAAGAGGGCAGAAAACTGAAGGCCATAATTATAAGAAAATGAAGAGTAGGAGAGAGTAAATCATTGACCTGGTAGCTAATTAATTTCAGAAAGGATAACTGAACGTCAACTGCACTAAAACGTAGATCACTCAATAGGCCAGCTCACTCAGCTCCTTCAAATTATGTCACACAGCTCTCTCAGCCCTACAGACCCACCGGGTTGCAGTTCTATTAAAAAACAAATCCTGCAGTCCTTTTATGGTCAATAAGGCCAATTGGAAACACATGATTTAAGTATTCCACTATTTCTAGCTTTATGGCACATATTCTGAGGCTTCCTGTAAATACTGATTCCACAGTTAGAATATACCCAAAGATTGTATTTTAGAAAAATGTTGGCCCTTCCTACAAGCACTCATGTACTTCCGAAGAAAGGAAAATGACCTGCCTGAATGTTATTACAAGTTCTTTCATTTTTATAACAAATATCAACTTTTTAATATGTATATCTGTTATCTGAAAATTTCCTTAATCCACAACACAAAGTTGTCACTTTAAGCTAGAGAATTCCACTCTGAATTGACTGTATTTCAGCAGTTGTCAAAACTTGTTTGAAACATATGATATTGAGGAATATAGTATAAGGGCAATTTAATTAACTAGCCTTTAGAGCAGGGATTCTCAAACTTGGCACTATGACATTTTTGGTTGCATAATCCTTTTTTGTGGCTTTCCTGTGCATTGTATGGTATTTAGCAGTATCCCTGGCCTTCACCTACTGGGGTAAAAACTGGGGTTTTTACCACATGGGGTAAAAACCAAAAATGTCTCTGGAGAGACATTGCCAAACCACCCCCAGTTGAGAGCATCTGCTCTAGGTTATTTATTTATTTATTTTTTTTGAGTTGGAGTCTCACTCTGTCGCCCAGACTGGAGTGCAGTGGCCGCTCCCGGCCACCGCAGCCTCGACCCGCTGGGCTCCGGCGATCCTTCCGCCTCAGCCTTCCGAGTAGCTGGAACTACAGGCGCGCGCTACCACGCCCGGCT
>CAUYQG010123631.1:0-10316 GCA_963574415.1 Tarsius wallacei | reverse complement strand
ATGGTGCTGGGAGTCTGAAGGGGGCCTCCTGGGTGGATGGGAAGCTGCTCACCATGACAGACCGTCTTGTCTTCTCTTGAAGCTTTGGGTACCTCCTGCCTTTGGCTGCTACCCTGAGACCCTCTGTTTTAGAAGAATTTTGCCATTCATTCTCTCACTATAAATGTGTACATGCTTGTTATAGAATATTTTGATATTTCAGAAGAGAGGAGAGAAAAAAGTCATTCATCTATGATGCCATTGTCCAATTCACAGTATATTTCTTTTGACCATGGTAATGTCTAAGATTCTTTTACCATTATTGATGATGTACATATTTGATTTTGTATCCAGATTTTTGCCCACTTAACAATATGGTATAAACCTTTCCCCCACTTTGTTATAAACCCTTTATAAACATCATTTTAACACTGTATTATAGTCTATCAAGTGAAAGTACCATAATTAACGTAGTTTTGTATTGTTGGTTTTATAGTGTTTATAACTTTTTGTTTTTATAAGTAGTTGCAAAAATCAACAATATTTGTAAATTATTTCTTATATTTAGAATTGCCTCTTTAGCTATGTTATTAAAATTAGGAAGCTTAGTCCAAAAGTTATAAATATTTTAAAGGCAACTAAGGGAATATTGACATTTTGAAGGTCTTCATATATGTTTTTCCATTGCTAGTTTTAAATCAAAATAAAATGAGTTTACTTACTGTAAATAGTAGTGTGAATATCTTTTCACTTGAATATACCTTTAATAACACAGTCAGTGGGACATTGGGAAACACCAAGTGTTTTTACATGAGTAAAATACTTTATATTCACTTTAGAAAAAATCTAAAAAATTGGCATATGTGCTAAAACAAAACAAAGCAAAACAAAACCCCATATTTATGGGGTACATGTGCTGTTTTGACACAAACACATTCAGTGTAATGATCACATAAGGGTAATTGGGATATCCATCACCTCAAGCAGGTTTCATTGCATTGTGTTAGAAACATTCCAATTCACTCTTTTGAGATATACAATAAATTATTGTTCACCATAGTCACCCTGTTGTGCTACATGTTTTTGATTGTTACCATGAGAGGGTGTTACTGGCATCTAGCAGGCAGAGACCAGGGCTCAGCTGACAATCCTGCAATGCACAGGACAGCCCCACTCTAGTCATCTGGCCCCAAATGTCAGTGGTGCCGACGTTGAGAAACTGATCGAGGGTGATAGTTGTCAGTGTTTGGTATCTAAGTACCTATCAGTACACACAAAACACACACACACAATTTTTATATTAAAAAAACTTTTTTTATATTTGATATTTCTATATAGGCTAAATTTGTATGTAACTTGTTTTCTTCCTTTTAATACATCAGGGTGCTTCTAACCTATTTTTGGGTCTCATGGCATCATAAAAATCATCTGGGAAATCTTGTTAAGATTTATGCCCACCCAGGTGGAAGTTCAGATTAAGTCAGTCTGGAGTGGGGTCCAAGAATCTGCACTTTTTAAAAATTATTTTATTTTTTAAATAATTTTTTTGATTGTAACTATGTGGGGTACAATTCATGGTTGGGTATACAAATGTTTGTTATGCAAGTACCCTTGTTGATGAGGTGTGCCCCCCCTCCCCTGGCAGTTTCCCACTACTGCCAATCCCTTTCTTACAGTGTTAAGATAGTTGTTCAAGGTCCATTTATGAGTGAGAATGTGTGATGCTCAGTTCCTTGTTTCTGTGATAGGTCACTCAGTATTATAGCATCTAAGTCCATCCAAGTTGCTGCTAAGTTCATAATTTTGTCCCTTTTCATGACTGCATAATATTCCATCATGTATATGTACCACATTTTTTAATCCAGTCCTCTGTTGATGAGCAGCTTGGTTGGTTCCATATTCTTGCTATTGTAAATAATGCTGCAATAAACATGAGTGTGCAGTTATCTTTTTTTTGCACCTTTAAATTTTTTATTTTGAAATTGTGGGGTACAATTCAGGGTTAGGTATACAAATATTCATTGTGCAGATACCCTGTTGATGAGTTGTGCCTCCCCTTCCCCAGGCAGATTCCCACTGCTGCCAATCCCACCTCCCTGCCCTCCTGCCCCCCCATAGTTTTCCGATACTGTCAATCCTTTTCTTATAGTATTACGATAGTTGTTCAAGGTCCGCTTATAAGTGAGAACATGTGATACTCAGTTTTGTTTCTGAGAAAGATCACTCAGTATTATAGACTCTAAGTCCATCAGGTTGCTGTGAAGTTCATAATTTTGTTCTTCTTTATGGCTGCTTAATATTCCATTGTGTATATGTACCACATTTTAAAAATACAGTCCTCTCTGATGGGCAGCACGATTGGTTCCATGTTCTTGCTATTGAGAACAATGCTGCGATAAACATACATGTGCAGGTATCTTTTTTATAGAGTGGTTTCAGTTCTTCCAGGTATATTCCCAGCAGGGGGATTGCAGAGTCATATGGAAGGTCAATTTCTATAACTTTTAGGAATTGTCACATTGTTTTCCACAGAGGCTGTACTAGTTTAACTCCCACCAACAGTGAAGAAGTGTTCCCTTTTTGCTTCATCCTCTTCAGCATCTGTTGTTTTTTGAGTTATTGATGATGGCCATCCTGACTAGAGTTAGGCGGTATCTCAGTGTGGTTTTAATTTGCATTTCTTTGGTGACTAGTGAGACCGAGCATTTTTTTCATGTATCTGTTGTCTGCTTGTATGTCTTCTTTTGAGAAGTGTCTATTCTTATCTTTTGTCCATTTTGTAATGGGGCTATTTTTTTTTTCTTTTCAACACATTTGAGTTCCTTGTAGATCCTTGATGTTAGGCATTTGTCAGACATACAGTTGGCAAATACTTTTTCCCAGTCTGAGGGCTGTCTTCCTAATCTCTCAATGGTTTCTTTGGCTTTGCAGAAGCTTGTCAGTTTGATGAAGTCTCACTTGTCTATCTTATTTCTTATGGCACAAGCACTTGGGGTTTTTATCAGGAATTGGTTGCCAGTTCCAATTTCCATGAGGGTGACTCCTGCATTTTCTAAAGTTCTTATAGTTTGAGGTTTAGGTCTTTGATCCATTTAGAGTTTAGATCCTGTTGCATTGGTCTATATGCCTGTTCTTGTACCAATATCAGGCTGTTTTGATTATTGTAGTTTTATAATAAAGCTTAAAAGTCTGGAAGCGTGATGTCTCCCACTTTGTTTTTCTTTTTTTTGATGAGGACTGTTTTGGCTATTCGTGGTCAAACCTGTATTGTCATTTCCAGGTCTGAGAAGAATGTTGCTGGTAATTTAATGGGCATTGTGTTAAATCTGTAGATTGCGTTGGGTAGGATGGACATCTTAAGAATGTTGATTTTTTCCAATCCATGAGCATGCAATTATTTTTCCATTTGTTTGTGTCATCTTTAATTTCTTTAAGCAGTATTTTGTAGTTTTCGTTGCAAACATCTTTGATTTCTTTGGTTAGGAAGATGCCAAGGTATTTATTTTTTGTGTGTGACTATTGTGAATGAGATTGTGTTTTTTATTTGGGTTTCTGTTTATTTATTGCTGTTGTATAGGAATGCGACGGACTTTTGCACATTTATTTTATAACTTGAGACTTTACTAAAGTCTTTTATCAGTGCAAGGAGGTTTTTTGACAGATTCTCTTGGGTTTTCGAGGTACAAAATCATGTTGTCTGCAAAGCGTGATAACTTAACGTCCTCTTTTCCTATTTGGATGCCCCTGATTTCCTTCTCTCATCTGATTGCTCAAGCTAGGACTTTGAATACTATGTTGAACAGGAGGGGTGAGAATGGGCATCCTTGTCTTGTTCCAGGTTTCAGGGGAAATGGTTCCATTTTTTTGTCTGTTTAGCAGTATGTTCGCTGTGGGTTTCTCATAGATGGCTCTTACCATTTTGAGGTATGTTCCATGTATGCCTAGATGTTCGAGGGTTTTTATCAAGAAGGGGTGTTGGATTTTATCAAAAGCTTTTTCCGCATCTTATATAATCATGTGGTTTTTGTCCCTACATCTGTTGATGTATTTAATTATGTTTATGGTTTTGTGGATGCTGAATCAGCCCTGCCTCCTGGGGATGAAGCCTACTTGGTCATAGTGGATGATTTTTGAGATGTGTTGTTGGATCCAGTTTGCTAGAATCTTGTTGAGAAATTCAGCATTTACAGAATATTGGCCTATAGTTCTCTTTCTTTGTTGGATCTTTACCTGGTTTGGGTATCAATGTGATGTTGGCTTTATAAAATGACTTGGGGGGAGTTCCATCTTTCTTGAGAATCTGTACTTTCATCAGCATCTCTGGTGATGCCAACCTCTTTTGGGAAGCATCTGCTCAGGAGTCCATGGATCCCAAGTTAAGACTCTAGAACAGCGTTCCTTGACATTGTGTATTCTCTTGCAGCATGACTTTGGGTGGCTTTAAAGTACATTCCTTGGAGGGATGCACCATTCCTTATTTAGCCAAACCATGATGCTGGACATTTAGGGACATTTAGGTGGCTTTCTTTCTCTTTTCCTATTATAAACAACACCATGGTAACCATCTCTGTAGCTGAGTCTTTGAATTCATTGACAAGTTGCCTTCTAGAGTGATATATGATAACTCAGTGATGACTGTGTGAAGATGCTGGCTTCTCTCTTTTGGTTGGCATGAATTTTACCTCCTGTTCTAAGCACATCAGGATGACCCTGAGTCCTCAGCCTGTGAGATTTGGGCTCTACCATGGAGATAAAGGGGGTCATAACAATGCTGGGAACAACTGATCCAGGCTGTTACCATGGGCAGCTTGAGTGCTTGGAAAAATCTGTACATTTGGCTGGACTCAGAGCCTTCAGGGAGAGACCTTAAGATGGAGGGTCTTATTTTTTTCTTTTTTTTGGAGCCAGATTCTCACTCTGTCACCCAGACTGGAGTACAGTGGCACAATCATGACTCACTGAAGCCTCAGATCTTGGGTTTAGGTGATCCTTCCACCTCAGACTCCCAAGTGGCTGGGGCTACAGGTGCGTGATACAACACTTGGCTAATATTTTGATTTTTTAAAAATAGAGACGAGGTCTCACTATGTTTCTTAGGCTGGTCTCACACTCCTGGGCTCAAGTGACCCTCCTGCCTTGGCTTTCCAAAGTGCTGGGATTACTGGCATGAGCCACCATCCTGGGCAGATTATGCCATTTAAAAAAACTCCATTGCTTCTTTCTCTCTATTAGCTACGTCATCTTAGATAGAAAGTCAACTCAATAAAAATATCCATCAAATAATTCCTCGAGGATATGTGTACAGAACAATCTAGTCAACTGAAAGTCTATCTCGCTTTTCACACAGTTATCATGTGTTACACTTTGCTTAAAATGGTGAAGAAGGAAAGCCTGGAAACTTCTGGTTCTTCCCCTCAGAATGTGAGCCTTGCCATGAGAGGGCATGGCCAGCAGGAGGTGCCCGCACTTCCAGGGAGGAAGAGCCTGAGACTGGGCACCTGGTGGGTGGGCAGTAGCCTTGAGGGTACAAATGAAGGGGTGGTATGAGAGGCCCTGACGGGACTCCATTTGCCCTGTGTTGGTTTCTCACCCTCATGGTGAGGCTGGGGAGGATTCTGCAGGGTCTTATGAGGAACCAGCCAGTTTCAAGCTTGGTCCCTCCCCCTGACCCTCCAGAACCAACTCCCATGGGTCGTCCTGGTCCCGCCAAGCGGCTTTGGAGGAACATGGGGTTATGTGGTGTTCCTGTGGTAGGAGTGTCCCTAGCATGCGGTGTGTGAGGTGGGATTGAGTTGGGGCAGGTTGGGGCAGCTGACTGGGAGGGCGCTTCTGTTGGGTGTGATGGGAGAATCCACGGAATATCAGCTTCTCCTTAGAGAAGACCCTAAAGGAGCTAGGAGGAGGGCCAGGAGAAGGAGGATGGCAGCATTTTAACCTGCAAAGCATGGGGGGCATTCTGGTATGGGGTTTCAGCAAAGTTAACAACACACGGAACACCATGACAATGTTAGTGATGCTACTTGTCTAAATAATGGAAATCAAGTCAAGTCACCTGTTAAAAGCACTTTAAGGGCTTCCTATTGCTTTTATTCATTTGTTTATTTATTTTATTAACAAATATTATTTATTAATGTTTCTTTTTTAAAGAGACAGGGTCTCGCTTTGCTTCCCAGACTGGAGTGCAGTGACACAATCATGGCTCACAGCAACCTTGAACTGCTGGGTTTAAGTAATCCTACCACCCAAGTCTCCTGAGTAGATGGGATTACAGACATACACCACCTCGCCTAGTTAATTTTAATTTTTGTAGAGGTAGAGTCTTGCTATGTTGCCCAGGGTGGTCTTGAACTCTTGGCCTCAAGCGATCCTCCTGCCTTAGCCTCCCAAAGTGCTAGGATTACAGTCTTGAGACACCGCACCCAACCTCCATTGTCTTTAGTAGCAAATACAAACTCCTATCAGTGGTCTGTCGGGACCTTTATGATCTGGTCTCCAGATTCCAGCTTCTTCTGCTAATTCAGTCAGTCCTCTACCTTCCATCTGCCTCTCTCCTGCACAGCTGCAGCCTCATGTGGCCCCCTCATTTCCTTGAATATTTCTAACTCATCTGCCCCACAGGACCCTTGCACTGCTGCCCTCTCTGGGGTGTGGCTTCTGACTCCTGCCATGACAGATCTCTTTCTCATCCTCCAGGCTGTGTGTAGATAGCTGCCCCTCCATAATGAAGCCCAGATCATCTATCCAAACAGACCCCTGTGAGGCTTCACCTCGGCACCCTGCTCAGCACCCTAAAGCCTTCTGCCATCAGGGTTCATTTATTTATTGGTGCTTCTCTCTCTCGGACTGGACTGCCCTCTCTTGGAGAAGTCAGGAGCTTGACCTCTTTCTCTCCTGGGGCCTCATGGATGCACTTGCTGGACACGTGGGCGGCCCTTAGCCCCAGGCTACGACAGGGGTGGGGCAGCCCAGGAGGGAAACCATGGGCACTTGGGAATGCCACACTTCCTTTCCGAGTTTTTGGGATCTTGGAAATTCCCTGCCTCCAGCTGCGTCCGGGCCTCCATTCGTCTGCAGGGTACAAGGTGGTGCTGCAGGCCCGGCTGTATAAGAAAGAGGCCTGCAGAGGCTTGAGTTTCTTCCTCTGCTCAGACTGGCTTGCAAGGACAAAGGAAGGACCCGTCTCTGCAGGGGCTGGGCAGGTGAGCTCTGTCTTCCACCTCAGATGGGGAGGACCGGCAGTCCATTGTCACTCCTTCCAGCTGCAGAACAAAGTGAACTCGAACCGTCCTTCTTCTCCTCCTCCTCCTCCTCCTTGGGATCTCACTCTGTTGCCCGGGCTAGAGTGCATGGGCACTATCATGGCCCACTGTAGCCTTGATATCCTGGGCTCAGGGAATCCTTCTGCCTCAGCTTTCTGAGTAGCTGGGGCTACAGGTGTGGACCATCATGACCAGCTAAGTTTTTGATATTTGTAGAGATGAGGTCTCGCTATGTTGTCTAGGCTGGTCTTGAACTCCTGGACTCAAGCAACTCTCCTACCTTGGTCTCCCAACGTGCTGGGATTAAAGGCCTGAACTGTCCTTCTGACAGTGACTCTAAAACACCAGTTTTGGGTGATTGGTTTATGCCATGCCCCTTTGATACCAAGGGTAAACTCACTAACCTTTTACAGGAAGTTGATCCAGAGGTGGGCATGTGAACAGACCAGGCAAGCTATGGCTCTTGAGCTAAAAATGGAATGTATAATTTTTAAGGTTTGTCACACACACACACACACACACACACACACACACACACACACAGAGAGAGAGAGAGAGAGAGAGAGAGAGGGAGAGAATGTGCTGCAGAGACCATGTGTGATCTGCCTATTCACCGCCTGGCCCTTTACAGGAAACGTTTGCTGGCCCCTAGTGTAAATGCTGAGAGGTCAAGGGATTTTGGCTGTGTGCCCTGGAAGGATTTTGGCCCCTAAACAAGGAGAGATGAGGAGGAGGCCTGCCCTTCTTCCTGCCTGGAATGTGTGATGAGAGTAAGCCAAGCTGGGAGCTATGGCAGCCAATTTGCAACTGTGAAACAACCAGCCCAATGAGGAAAGACACCTGCCAGGGAAGGAACCTGGGACTCAGTGCCATTGCTAGCCTGTGTTTGACCCTGGAGTCACCTTGCTCTGGACTTCTTATAGGAGATGATCAAATCTTGTCATTATCCAAGCCAGGAGTGGGCAATTGTTTTCTGTCAAGGGTCAGAGAGAAAATCCTTTAGACATTGTGGACCATCCGGACTCTGTTACCACAGACAACATGTAAATGAGTAGGCATGGTGGTGTTCCAATAAAACTTTATTTGTAAAAACAGGCGGTGGCTGGATTTGGCCCCCAGAGCTAGAGTTTGCTGACCTGATGTGTATTGGACTTTTTATTGCATGCAGCTGGCTTGTCCTAACTAGTACTCCCCCAAATCTGCCTCAACTTGGAAGAACCCTTGGGTTTCAACCTAGAGAGGCTAAGCTGGAGGATGGGCAGGGTCTGCAGCATGGTAGGTGGTGGTGGGTGCAGCATGGTAGCATACCAAGCCCCACCCTTTGGTTTGTCCTGCCTACGGACCAGGTGGTACTTTCCTGCCGCTTCCTGCAATGTCCTCAATATAAGCTTAGTAATTGTCATGTGACTGCATCACCCAAATGAAGAGTTTTTCTCCAGGTGCCCCTGCCTCCCTTTGACACCATACACAGGCCTTCACTCACCTTCACTCATGCTGATCCGTTAAGCAGGACTAAGTCACACACAGCAACAGGGCAAGGGTGGGCCATGGCACCCACAGGGTCATACAGCAGGGGCATGGCTGGGGGCAGGGGGAGTGTGTGCCTTCCCTGACTGGGCACATTTCCCAGAGAGGAGCCTCTCCAGTGATCTAAAGGTGACGCAGTGATGATGGTTCAGATTACTGGCTGTGGATGAGTTGCAGAAGTACCCAAGGGCTCTGCCCCCCGAAGTATAATCTGGCTACTCCTTGGTCCCTGGGCTTGCAGGGAGTGCTGGCTTCCAACCAGCATGAGGGTGGGCCATCTGGGGGCTGGATTCGTGTGCTTCTAAGGAACATCCTTCTCCAGCAGGCGTGGTGCAGGGAGAGCGATGACGACCCGAGGCCAGGGCCCTGCCGCGAGTTTCCTTCATCTTCTGCACCGTGGCTTCTCTACAAGATGGAGGTCTCATGGCTTCTCCTCTGCAAGATGGAGGCAGGAGGAAACTGGCCTTAAAGGGTTCCTGAGAGAACGGTGAGTATGCACATGAAGCCTTAGGTGTGGAAGCTGGCTCGCAGCAACCTCCTATTATAGACCCGTGTGTCATTTCAGGTCTCCGTCTCTAGGGATTGCTGCTGAATGGAGACTAGTTGTTTCTCAGTTGTGTGTGATTTTAGGTAAATGATTCCATGTCTCTGAGTTTATCATTTCTTTGCACTGGGAGCATTCCAAGGCTTAAAGGAAAAAAGGTGTTAACCTCGGATGTTACAAAAAAATTTGCTAAATCTGTTGCCAGGTCATTTACTACAATGTTAAAAGCTGAAAGAAGGTGTTTGCCCAGCACTCTGGAGCCTAGTAATGCAATCGTAACAAGTGCACTGGGTACACGACAGTCTTCCGACTCTGCTTTAGACATGATTTACTGATCCCCACACAATCATTCTTCAACAACTCGTAGAACCAGAATTTACAGACTTATTCCTAACTTCAGGAAAAACTGACTTCATTCCTGAACACTTTGCTGTCTTGCTAAGTTAAATCATGACCCTAAAAAGGCATTTTCCACCATCCTGTGTGCAGAATCTTGTTTCCCAAAGTTTGGACTGTATCATGAAGTCTTTAGAAAGCCATTTGTAAAAACATTTACTTTTTAGTGAATAACGTCACCAGACTACATATTTTACATAAAAGAGCGAAGAAAGGTCATTCCAGAAGCACTGCAGTGACACGTTACACAGAGAGGGTGGGTGGGCAGGGGTGCAGGGCTCTCAAGAGAGGTGGTGGCAGGAGAGGGTTTACCAGTTGGGAGCTATGAAAGAAAAATAGAATCGAGATTCCAGAAGCAAAACCTCAGTTTCTCAACCAACTCATCTTCGACAAAATCTCCACCACCTACCACTGGGGAGAGGAGAACCTGTTCAGTAAATGGTGCTGGGAAAACTGGCTGACCACATGCAGAAGATTAAAGCAGGACCCCATCTATCCCCATACACAAAAATTAACTCCAAATGGATCAGAGACCTAAATGTAAAACCTCAAACCATAAGAACCTTAGAAAATGAAGGACATACCCTCATGGAAATTGGAACTGGCATCCA
>CAUYQG010123629.1:0-80649 GCA_963574415.1 Tarsius wallacei | reverse complement strand
CCAATTCTCGGGCAACCACTGTGTTTGGCATTTTAGCTGCCTTGAAAGACAATTCCCAATATCCTATCATCATTGGTTTTGTGCCATTTGTGTTTTGTTCATTCTTTTTTTTTTTTTTTTTTTTTTTTTTTGAGTTGGAGTTTCACTCCAGCGCCCAGGCTGGAGTGCAGTGGCACGCTCATGGCCACCCCAGCCTCGACATGCTGAGCTCCGGCAATCCTTCCACCTCAGCTCCCAAGCAGCCGGAACTACAGGCATGTGCTGCCATGCCAGGCTAATTTTTGATTTATTGTAGAGATGAGGTCTCACCAAGTTGCCCGGGCTGGTCTTGAACCCGCAGGCTCAGGCAATCCACTTGCCTCAGCCTCCCAAAGTGCTGGGATTACAAGCCAAGTCGCTGAGCCCGGCCAACTCTGTTCAATCTTGAACCCCACCTTTCATGCACTTAGCTCAGTTGCTTAAATTCACTGAACCTGTTTCCACTTCTATAAAATGGCAATAATACTCTTGGCCTGATTTATCTTCTGTGGTTGGGTGGAGCCAACAAGACAATGTTTGTGCAAGCTCTTTACTTTAGGACGTGATGGCTTTATTCCTTTAATGCTTCATTTAAAAACTCTTCATATTGAAGTCCTGGAAGTAGATCTTTATTCTCTTTTGATATTCTTTTCTTTTTTCTTTTCTTTTTTTTTTTTTTTTTTTTTTTTTGAGACAAGGTCTTGATCTGTGGCCCAGCAGGAGTGCAGTGGCATAATCGGTTCACTACAGCCTCAGCCTACTGAACCCAAGCAATCCTCACACCTCAGGCTCCTCAGCACCTGGGACTATTGGCATGGACTATCACCGTGCCCAGCCCATTCTCTGTTAAATTCTTAATTCCTCTGGTTCCAGCAATTATTTGCTTATTCTTCACATACCCTCACCGAGTTCTCCAGTTTGATCCACACATGAGCTTGTAGGGAGGTAGCCTGATAACAAAGCATTTAAGTGCATAATCTTCAGCCTCCAAAACTCTGGCTAAAAACCCAGCTCCATTGTTTGCCAGGTGTAGGCAATTGGGAAAACTTAACCTTAATTGCTGCAGTTTCCTCGTGTTTAAAATGGGGATAATAGCAAGCGTGGCCCCTACAGAAGGTAGCTCCAGTGATGACAAGAGAGTCCAAGGTGTGCAGTTTTGACTACCTTTCTGCCTCTGCCTCCTTTTGCTTCTCTGGTTCCTCCTTTCTTTTCTTTCTTTCTTTTTTTTTTGAGTTGGAGTCTCACTCTGTTGCCCGGGCTGGAGTGCAGTGGCATGCTCACAGCCACCCCAGCATTGACTTGCTGGGCTCCAGCGATCCTTCCACCTCAGCCTTCCAAGTAGCCGGAACTACAGGCATGTACTACCATGCCGGACTAATTTTTTGATGTATTGTAGAGATGAGGTCTCACCAAGGTGTTCAGGCTGTTTTCGAACCCATGGGCTCAGGCAATCCCCCCATCTTGGCCTCCCAAAATGCTGGAATTACAGACTTGAGTCACTGTGCCCGGCCTGGTTCCTCCTTTCTCCATTTCTTGCTGTTGTACCCATGAGCATCCAGTAAAATCTTGGAAGAAAAGTTCAAATGTTGCAGCCTCGAAGGCCTGGCCTCCTCAGGCTGTGGCTGTCTTGCTGGCTCCGCCTTCCTCCTCCAGATTCTTTCTTGGCGTCCTCCCTATGTTTTCACTGTCTTTCTGATTAGAGAGTATGTCAGTGTGGCAGGATAATTTACTGATATATTAATTTGTGTTTTTATCTCAGTGTTTGCCCGCTGCTCTACAAAGGAAGCCAGGCCTCTCTGTGCCCCTGCCTCAGGGAAGGTTTAAGAGGCCAAAGCCAAGAAGATACCTGACTTTTGTTTCCCCAAAGCTCAAACCCTGGGAGGAGATAATGCCAAGAGGAGAGAAGCTCAGGGTTTTGAGAGGGATGGGGGCAGGGAGAGAGAGAGATCTTGATACATGGGGAGGAGGTGAGGCCCAGAAAACTAAACTACTAGAAGGACTGGGTCTCAATCCATGGCAGCCCCCTAGGGACGTGGCAGGCCATCTGGCTGTCAGGTGAGCCTAGATCACTGGACTCCAGGTCCAGGCTGTCATATTCAGCAAATGTTCTACCAAATGTTCTACCAGCATCCAATGCACCCTGGGCAGCAGAGCCATGAGCATGGGGAAGTTTGTGCCGGCGGGAACAGCAAGCAGCAAGCTTGGGAGACTGGCACAGAGGAAAACCATAAATCATAACATCTGACCTCTGCTGCCTGCTCAGAATGTGCCCAGTGCTGTTCTAAGATCTTGCCAAGTATTAGAATGGCCACTTCTCAAGACAGGCATTGATCCCTATGTACACAGAGGGGGAAACTGAGGAATACATGGGGAGCTGGTCCGAGATCTCACAGCTCAAACATGGTGAGGCCAGACAGAAATATGGAAAGAGGCCATCAATTTATTGTAAAATGTTAAGAATAAAATTCTGCAAAGGCCAAAAAATAGCAACATGGGAACTGAAAACACAAGGCACTCTGAGTGCCATCTGAAGGGAGACAGCAGCCAGACCTGGGGATGCCTCCTAGATACCACCGGCTCTGTGACTGCTTCTCTGTTGTACTTTGATTGTAGAAATATTATCTTTTGTCATATAAAACAGAAATATGTGTGTTCAGACAAGAAGAGACCAGCAGGGGTAGCCTGGAATTCCAGTTTCCTTTTCAGATTTCCAGCTTCCTAATGTACCCTGTGAATGTTACCTGACCTTGCTATGTCTTAACTTTTCTCATCTGTCAAATGGGTATAATACATCACCTGGCCCAGCAGTTGGAATCATTGAATACCTGTCCCATAATTAGGAGCTATTATTATCATTATCAACCTCATGGACAGTCCTGCTTAGTCCTACAGCCTAACCAGCACCTTTGCTGCTTTTATTGAGAATCTCTGTACACTGGACACTGTGCTAGGTATGAGTCCTAGCCTTCAAGGCATCCACAGTCTAGTGGGAAGACAGATACAAGAGGAGATCTTTCAGTACAATGTGAAAAGCGCTACAAATGGAATAATCCCAGTATCCCACAGGACCTAAAGCAAGGGCCCCAACCATGAAGGCTGGGAATGAGGGTAGGTTTCCTGCAGAAGTTAATGGCCCAAGTCTTTACAAACACCAGTAACCTTGGCCTCTCAGCGGGGAGTGAGCGAGAGCCTCCCCACTCCCTCTTCCAACCCTCAGGAATGACTCCTAAGCCCCAGCACACTCCCAGTACTGCCCCAGCAGTTAATTTGAGAGTTCTGAGTTACGCATAACTTGCATCATTCTGGGCCACAGACCAAGCCAGCCGTGGGGAAGCCAAGAGCGCTCAGGGCTGCCGACGCATTCCATAAACCCAAATTTCCAGCGCTGCCTTGAAGAAGATGTGTACAGGAAATTTTCCATGTGTCAATTAAGCTCATTGAGCATGTGACATAAAGAGGAAATGTAAATGTGGGATTCTGATTGGCAAGGCTCAAAGCCTCTGATTTTGATACCCAGATCTAGATCTGTAAGCTATTACGAGTCCTCGACTTCCAGCATCCCGGGGTTGTGAAGCAGTGCCTGGCTGGCTCATCAGTGGGAAGAAAGACAGCACTGAACAGCTGTCTTGGGAATATACTTTGTTCCCAGTGCAAAACATACACATTCAACAAGACTAAGAAACAACTCAACTATCCTACTTCCCTGTAATTTCAAAGCCCCCTAATGGATGTCCACTTTTCAAAAAAAAAAATAATGTGCATGTTGACCGCTTTTTCCCTTTAGATGCCCCAGACAGACGTGAGATTGCAATACTCACCTTGACTTTGAATTGCTTTCCAGCTTACGCCATTGAAAACGTAGCACAAAGCCCTGTTTTTCCTTGAAAAGTGTGTAACTTGCTGCAAGCACAGTGACAGAGCCTGCTTGTCTATTCTAGGGCACGAGAGGATCTAACTAAGAACACCCCACGTTTAGCCCACATATCTATTTATTACCAGCTTCACTGGGAAAGACAAGCTGAGTTATCATTTAGCCAAGAAAACCTGAGAGGCATTTATGTGTGTGAAGTACAGCATAGACGTGGACACCGAAGCAGGCTTGACGGAAACACAAGACACATTCAGGCTGCCGGAGCCGAATGAATGGTCCAGGCAGTGAGAGCAGCTCTAGAATGCTTATCTTCTCCCCAGCCCCCATCCCAACCCTCACCGATTACAAATACAATCGTTTGTGACAGATTGCTCCCTGGTCTTCCGCCTTAAATTCTATATGATAAATTCAACACGAAGTGACAGTCACAGCAAGTGTTCAGAGCTCTATCTAAAAAAACTAATTTTACTGAAGTTAGAACTCAATGAACGAGAAAATGTGAATGTACACCTAGGGCATATCTCAAAACTTTAATCTCTATGAATGCCATAATGGTTATTTATGGCCGGGATGATATTAATATTTTAAAGTAGTTCACTCAAGAAGCGCCATGAGACTTTAAAATTGTATTGTTATATTGTTATGCAAAGATAATAATATTTCAATGGGTTCTTCCCTGTGCTGGTATGTTAATGGAGCAAGAAAAAGAAAAAAACGACTGCTTTTGTTACCCAAGCAGCAGCCAAAGCAAAACTGTCTTGTGGTTAATTTCTAAGAAAGAGCTCTTCTTCCTTTTTTATTATTTGGAGATGAAAAAAAAATGTCTCGGGCTGCTATTGTCTGTTTAAATTAGGCAAATGCAATTAGGAAGAGTCAAATGTACACAGGCTCCAATGATGGGTAAAATTAAGGTCACCAGTTGCAGCCCTAATCCAGCTGCATTGCTTAATCTCGGCTTTAGCCATTACAATCGTGTGGAATGGAAATGTCTTGCTCGTGTTGGGGTTAATGTAGACTGACTGAGTAACTAGAGATAAATCCTGCAGGTTCTCTTGGATGTGCAAGTGCTTAACACTGACATTCGGAAAAAGTAAAATTGGGTTTCATTCCCCAAGACTAGGTCAGAGTCCTTGCCTTGTCCCCCCCAAGCCCAAGCACAGAGGCAAAATAACTTTTTTTTTTTGCCAATTGTTTTGTTTTGTTTTACCCTCAGGGATCCTTGTATTTGCCATTCATGTACATCTCGTGCTCATTCCAAAAAGGAAAATTCTGTCACCTCAGAAAACAATAGTGCTTGTCTCCTTTTCATATACATAAAGGTTATGTTTGTGTTGCTTGATATTATTTTACCTTGTTAAGGAGTTGTTTTGGGTACTCAGTAGATATGGAGAAAACATTTAGCATATGAAGAAAAAAAAAGGTTGACATTTACAGCCAGGAGCTAGGTACGCAATTGCAAAGGTCATCAATGAGTAAACAGATATTAATGGTTAGCCGGATAACTGGTACATAAACAGGTCACATTAATAATTAACACCAAGAAAAACTAGCACTTGCAACCAAGCTCAGGAAAGAGGCGCCAGAGGAAACCCCAGAAGAGGATGAGTGGAGATTTCTGGTTGCTAGAGAGTGGAAAATTACTTTTCCATTTTTTCATTTCTCACCAGAAAAAGTTTTGAGACAGTCATGATAAAAGTGAGACGATGGAAGAAAAATTTCTGGGTGATCATTTATTGGTAAATTATTTGTAGTCTAACATTTATGGTTCTCTTGTTTTCTTTCCATGGCAATGTGTAAAATTGCTCAGGAAATGTATTTTATTATTAACTTACAAAGTCTCTCTAAAAGTATTTGCTTCCTCCTTGAGTTCTTACACTCATGCCTTATATTAAAACTTCTGAGGTGAGAGGCTTACATTTTTTACCTGCTGACTGGCATTTACCCCAGTTTTTGTTTTTTGTTTTGTTTTGTCTTGAGTCAGAGTCTCACTCCGTTGCCCAGGCTATAGTGCAGTGACACAATCACAGCACAGCTTCAACCTCTTGGGCTCAAGTGATCCTTCTGCCTCAGCCTCCAAAGTGGCGGGGACTACAGGCATGTGCCGCCATGCCCTGCTATTTTTTTTTCTTTTGTTGGAGACATGGTCTTGCTATGTTGCCTAGGCTAGTCTCAAACTCCTGAGCTCAAGCAGTCTCCTCTCTCCTCAGCTTTAAGTGTTGGAATTATAGGCATGAGCCACTACGCCCGAACCTCACCTATTTTTTAATCAAGAAAAGTCAAATCTAGATCAGTGGACATGAAGGCAAAGTTTGGGGGACCAGACAGGGAAACTTGGTGAATGAGGTGGATCCTCCAAGAACCATGGGGAATGTGGGAGTAGATGTGCCTGAGTCGAGAGAATCCCTGAGGGCCATGGCATCACACCTTTTGATTTCTTAAAGAAGTTAAATTTTATATGAAATGTCTAGATTTCTGGACTTTAAAGTGTTCACCACTCTGGAAACCCTGCTCGAGTCAAACAATATGTACCTCTTGCAGGCCAGTTTAAATGAAAAACAAATAAATAAACAAACTTGAAAATTTGCCAAGAAGAAGAAAATGAGTGTATCTTCAAACTGTAACATACAGTTTTTCTTCTCCTTTACGTGCACAGTTCTCTGTAGGATTGTTTTAAAAAGAAAACCAATAAAATAAGGCAATAGACTTAATAGAGAACTGTAAGGACCTAAAATGTATCCTCAGAAGTATGTGAATAAAAGTCAGATGAGATACTTTTATATATGTGGACTAATGGTTTACACATGAATGAGTAGCACTGCTTTCAAATATAATGTGAAGAAACCAATTTTTAAACAAATGTGTAACCTGACTGTCAAGCCCACAGGAGATATTGTGACGTACCCAACCTGAAAATCAAATTATTTAAGGTTGGTTATACTAATAACAGCCTCCAACCAACTGCTAAGGTGGACTATAAACTCAGACTAGCCAAAGGCAGCAAATGAGATGGGTCTGAGAGGAGGTGGAAAGAAATAAGATAGAAGGCCTTATTACGAGGTAGATGGGGGGCAGACTTCAACAAATATGAGCTACGGAGGATTGGTGGAAACTTGCTCCTTGTTGAATGAAGGAAGAGTGTTGGTCAAATGGCCTCCTAATCTGGTGACTGTCTCCACAGCCCCATCTCACCACCGGTTTCTTCTCACCCTGCACAATAGGCCCAGAGAGTCTTGCTTTCTTATCACTCCCCAGTTTCCCCCAGTCAAAGTATCTCCACATCTCCTCTACTTTTGTTTGTTCCTTATTTATCCTATACAATTCAGCTAAGTTCAAGTGTCTCCACTTCTAGAAGACCTCCCTAAGTCCTCTCAAGCACTCTCCCTTATGTTGCCTCAAACACTCCTGTCTTCCTTTGTGCCACCACCCATCTCCGCACCACAGTCAAGAGTGCATGTGCCTCTTTCCCCACAGGACCTCAGATTCCTCATTGAAACAGAAAACAGGCTGCTGTTTTCATCTTCAAACTCCCATCACCTAGCCCTGTGCCTGGAAACCGGCACATTAATGTTGAATGAATGCATAAATGAATGAAATGAATGGACCTCTGAGCAATAATGCTTAGAAGAGAGACTCTGATGAGTGAAATATTAATGACTCTGTTACAGCTTTTTTCGTGGTCTAAATCTTTGCACATGTTCACTGCAGCTACATTTGGGATAGCAAGCTTTATTTTGAACGGATCTTATTAATAATCACAATAAAATATCCAAGGATTCAGATCATCAGCTTTTTCATCTACAAAAGGGAGAAAACGTCTGCATTGCTAGGTTGAGGGGTGGTTGAGAGGACTGTCTGAAATAATATGTGTGATCATATGTGAGGCTGGTAAAGCCCCAGCTGCAATCTGGAATGAATGACTGACCCCTCTCAAAGTTGCCTTCTCTCTCTGCTCATCTCTAACTATCTGACTCTATGACAATTCTTTATCTACCGGCCAGGGAGTGGTGGCTCACTCCTATAATCTCAGTGCCAAGGCAGGAGGATTGCTTGAGCTCAGGGTTCCAGACCAGCCTTGGCAAAATAGGGAGAATCTGTCTCTACGAAGAAAAGATTTTTTTAAATTCTCCAGGCATAGTTATATGTGCCGGTAGTCCTAACTCCTCAGCAGACCAAGGCAGGAGGATCACATAAGCTAAGGTTACAGTGAGTTATGTTCATACCACTACCCTCCAGCCTGGGCAACACAGCAAGACCTTATCTCCAAGGAAAGAAAAAAAAAAGAAAGAAAACAAAAAGTATCTGCCTACTATCTATGACTCAACTTGGGTTCTAGCAGGGAAAGTCTCAGGATCCCCAGACCTAGCACAACACCCAGCACACAGCAAGAACTCGCTGTGTTTATAATCTAATAACGTACATAACAAGCATTATGGTCACTTCATTCATTTACATTGTACTAGGCACCATTAAACAAGACAGAATAGAAAAGGAAACTAGAAATTATTGAGAGGCCACCATTTACGAGGCACCCTATATACCTGACATCATTTATTTTGTGGGTTACTTCTTATAGCCCTGTGAAGTAGCCAATGTTGTTCTTAATTTACATGGAAGGAATCTGAGTCTTAGCAAGTTGGAGATCCCACCAAAGAACCCCAGTCAGTAGGCACAGTCAGGCTTGAACCCATCATACCACACTGCCTCCCTTTGCTAAGACCCTTACACTCCAGGAGCTAATAGCCTTCAGCACAACTGACATCACAGAGTCAGTGACTTCTACTGCTGAATGGAAATTCAGGGTCCATTCTAGTCCAGCCCTACACCACAGATGAGGACCCTGAGGCTCCAAGGGAAGAGTACACGAACAAGGCCAGAGATAGTCAGTAAAACACTGTTTAGAAAAAGGCTCTCATGTTTCACTTTCACAAGTTATGTCATATTTAAATACCATTTTTATTAAATGTATATTTTATTATTCATAAACATTTTTAAATGGTTGTACTTTGTTTTATCTAATGTACCCTCATAAAAATAACGTATATTTTCAGCTCTCCCGGAATTATATCTTATATAACTAAACAAAGTTTCTCTTTCCTCACATAATACCAGTGACCTCTCTCTTAGACAATAAGCCAAGGCTCTTGAGTGAAAGCCTGGCAAAGGAAGGCCTCATAAACAACAGTTAAAATAATAATTAAATACTAGAAAAGGGCAAAGGCATTTGCTCTCTTAAAAAATTAACAGAAAAAACAAAAATAAAATAAATCCTCCACGAAAATTGCTTCAGTCATCTTTAAAAGCTTTCCCAAATTCCAAATGGCTCTGTTATTAGTGATTCTTAATGCATGAGGTAGTCATTTAAGAATAAATCTTTCAGTAATTCAAAACAAGGACTCTTCAGTAAATAGTTGAAATTAAGGGGGGAGTCAGAGTCATCTGGTTTCCATTAGGATGATAAAATAGTTCACTTGAAACCTTTTACAATATGCTTTGTTACCGGGAGGTGTCCGTGCATCTCACTCCATCACTAGCCATTTGACACAACATAAAAAGCTTCAAAAGCCATGTTAGGCCTCTTAATCAAGAACTAATTGTAATAGATATTGGGGAGTGTTAACACGGTGACCACTAGGTTGTAGCGGTGGTATAGAAGCGGCAGTGAACATTAAACACAACCCCGGGATGATAGGGCTTATCTCCATTTCAGAGCTAAGTGCTAAGTACTACAGGCCAGTATCTCCTTGCTATGGCTTTGTACCACTTTTGGAGTTAATTGCCCCATAAGGCTTCATCGTCTAGATGAAATTTATAACATTGTCAGAGGACTTCGAAGATACTGCTGTTGTTTAGAAGGCATCCCAGAAAACAGACATAAACAGTGGGGTAAAGAAAATATGTACTTGGAACCAATGCATCCGCAGCCTGGGCAGAGTTGGTGCACAACTCCCCAGGCACAGGGGAGACATTTGCAGCACATTAACTCTTTCAAGCCTGTAATGGAATTGTCACTGAGTGCATGCTAATGGAAAGGTAATAATTAGTATCACAAGGCCAGAGGTAGGCCTTCAATAAATACTTAATGATCAGCCTGGCAAGGCTAGAACTGCCCGTCTTTGTTGTATGGTTCCCTGTGCCTAACACCGTGACTAAAATATGACTGGCGCTCAGGAAATGTTTTCTGAATGATTGATGTCTGAATAAGTGATCTTACTGGAGTACGGTACTTTATAATGTTCCTGTTTGATCCGTATAACCACCCACTTGACAGGTATAGGGTTTCATTAATGATGACTCCTGGTCTCCAACAGGTTCTTGGTAGCTCCCATTCCAGGCTTCTTCACTTCAGATAGTCTAGAGAGACACTCTGTACTGTCCATCTCTTTGAGAAGAAAATCAGGATTTTAAAAGTTAAAGTCTACACATAAGTTTAGATTGTTGATTGGATCCTAGAAAGAAAAAAAATTAGAAGAAAAACTGTTGAAATCTGGTAAAGTCTAGAATCTAGTTAATAATATTATACACAGCCGGGCTCGGTGGCTCAGCCTGTAATCCCGTGCTTTGGGAGGCTGAGGTGAGTAGATTGCCTGAGCCGGCAGGTTCGAGACCCGCCTGGGCAAATTGGTGATACCTCATCTCTACAATAAATCAAAAAATCAGCCGGGCATGGTAGCACATGCCTGTAATTCCAGCTACTCGGAAGGCTGAGGCGGAAGGATCACCGGAGCCCAGCAGGTCAAGGCTGCAGTGGCTGGGAGCAGCCACTGCACTCCAGTCTGGGCAACAGAGTGAGATTCCAACTCAAAAATAAAATAAAATAAAATAATAATTATAATAATAATATACTTAATTGTCATTAATTTCTTAGAATCATGGTTGTAAAATATGGAATTAACCCATATGTCCATCGAAAGTGGACTGGATAAAGAAAACGTAGTACATATACATGGTGGAATATTATGCAGCTGTAAAGAAAAACAAAATCGCAGCCTTCACAGCAACATGGATGCAAGTAGAGACCATCATACTGAGTGAACTATCACAGAAACAAAGAACCGAATACCACATGTTCTCACTCATAAGCGGGTCCTGATCACTGGTCACATGGGGGCAGGGTGGGAGTGGCAGATGCAGGACACTGCTAGGGGAAGAGGGGGGCTTGAGGCATCACACTGGATACCTGGCCCAATATCAGGGAGAAAGGGCCAGCTAGAAGCCCAAACTGCATGCAACCTACTTATGTAGTAAATCCTCACTTGTGCCCCACAATTCTAAAATAAAATTAAAAAAAAAAAAATGGTTGTATAAGAACATAACAGTAGGGCAAGCTGAGTAAACAGTCTAAAGGAATTCTCTGTACTATTTTGAATTTTTCTGTAATTCTAAAATTATTTTAAAATAAAAAGATTTTGAAAATAGCTAATTTACTGTTAAAATAACATGCATGTTATTGTGCCAAATTGGCATTGGGATAATTCTAAGTAAATATTACAGGAGAAAAGAAAAGTATAGTTAACTACTTGTCAACCAGTTAGAAAAACCGTTTGCAGATGTGGGAAGGTAACACAATTTCTTATTATATTTTATATGTTCTTATGTTTTATACTGTGTTTTTGTATCCTGATAAGATAGAGTTGTTTTCTAATTAATACACATAAGAAGTGAACGTTTTACCACTGTTTTCTTACTTACTG
Source organism: Tarsius wallacei (assembly GCA_963574415.1). NCBI lineage: Eukaryota > Metazoa > Chordata > Mammalia > Primates > Tarsiidae > Tarsius > Tarsius wallacei. Next base: position 69,069 of record CAUYQG010123629.1, on the reverse strand, counting down.
TTACTTTAATATTAACAGTAAAAAGTAATTTAAGTTATTTAATTTTTAAAAATGAATAACGTGTTTTAAAAAGAAAGATAACATGCAGAGAATTAAAGTAGGAGGCTAATTCTGATGATAGAACAACCCATGAGATATTGAAGTTTTAGCTCCTCCCAATTCCTCAACCATCATCTCTGTAGATGATTCCCAAATAAGTTTCTGACATGGACATCTGTTCTGAGCTTCAATCCAAATATATCTGCAGGTCTAGTCAGCCTAAGGAGCTCAGCATCGTCTCCAAGCACTTAATTTCCTCTTCAGTTCCTCTGCTACCTTCCAACCTTGGCTAATGCCTACTGTAGTTATTTCTCCTTTCTTCCGCCTCCCCCGTTCACACTCTCCTGTCTACTAAAGTTCATCTTCACTTCAGGAGGGTGACTCAATACCCACCTGTCTCCTCAAAGTCTTCCGCCAGGCTTCCTTTGTGCCCCACAACTTCAAATAGAGATCCACAAATCCCGATTTGAATCTACTCCTGTATTTATTGTATTCTCTATTCGCTATTTATATGTGTGACAAATTCTTCCACTAGACTTTCCAACTACCAGAAGACCAGAGCTGGGCTCATTTATCCTTATACCCTCAGCATTGTTCTTGTGAAACTATTTGTGTATAGATCTATGGGAAAACAAATCTTTAAAAAAATTATCATGGCCCCAAAGATGTTATTTTGAAAACTAGAAGATTGGTTTGACTGCTTTAAAAGTGGCCAAAATACAGTAGTGGGAAACCACTGGCGGGGGGGGGGGGTGGGGGATTGGCAGCAGTGGGGAATTGCCCGGGGCGGGGGGGGGGGGCACACCTCATTAACAAGGGCACCTGCACAATGAACATTTGTATACCTAGCTCTGAATTGTACTCTACATCTTTAAAATAAAATTATAATAATTTTTAAAAATAAAAGTGGTCACAATAACAATGCCCAATATATGCAATATATGGAAGAGATTATTTCTCTCTGACATGAAAGTGATTCAGGAGGCTCTGCTTGTTAAGTGGCCAGCACACAGCCTCCTAGGGCGTTGCTCTTGACTGCCAGTTCAACCTTCTTGTGCAATTTCCTCTTAAAGGCATGACAGAGTAGTTTCACAAGACATTTCATTCTTATACTATAGGCCAAAATTCAGTCAAGTATGGGTACCTACCTGCAAGGGCAGTTGGGAAATACAGTCCAGTTAAAATGGCCTTATGACCACCTAAAACAGATAGGAGAAAATGAGTTATCAGTGGGCATTTCTGAATTCCTGCCACAGTTATTTTGTCTTATAAGGTGTTTATTTGTATAGACTTTTTCCTGTAAAGTATATTAGTATATTTTGTGATAACATTGTTGAGATATAATTTACATACCATAAAAAGTAACCTTTTAGATATAATTTATTGAGATATAATTTACATACCATAAAAAGTGTAAAATTCAGTGGTTTTTAATACATTCAGAGAGTTATACAACTATCACCACTACCCAATCTAGAACATTTTCATCACCTCAAAAAGAAATCCCATACCCATTAGCAGTCACTTCTTATTCTCCCCTTCTCCATCTCCTGGCAACCACTGATCTAATTTCTGTCTCTGTGTTCTTGTCTGTTCTGGACATTTCATATGAATTGACTCATGTAATGCGTGGCCTTAGTTGTCTGAATTCTTTCACTTAGCATAATGTTTTCAAGGTTCACCTATGTTGAAGCATGTATTAATACTGTACTAAATTTTTTTTTAAGACCATACAATATTCATTGTATATATTGTGTTTTGTCTATCTAATAATCAGTAGATGGATATTTGGGTTATTTCCACATTTTAGCTATTATGAATAGTGCAGCTAAGAACATTCCTGAAGGGTTTTTTTGTTTGTTTGTTTGTTTTTGGATATATGTTTTCAACTCTCTTGGGTATATACCTAACCATGAAATTACTAGATCATATGGGAATTCTATGCTTAATATTTTCAGAAACTACCAAACTGTTTTCCAAAGTGGCTGCACCATTTTACAATTTCACCAACAATGCATGATTGTACCAATGCTCTGCATATTCACCAATACTTGCTCTTGTGTGTCACCCCAGTGGGTGTGCAATGGAATCTCATTGTGGTTTTGATTTGCATTTTCCTAAAGATTAATGATATTGAACATGTCTTCATGTGCTTATTGGCCATTTGCATATTTTATTCAGGAAAAAATGTCTATTCAAATCCTTTGTCCAAATTTAATTATCTGTGTTTTTTTGTTTAGTTATAAGAGTTTTGGTATATTCTGGACACAAATCCTTTGTTGGATATTTGATTGAAAATGTTTTCTACCATTCTGCAGGCTGCATTTTCACTTTTTTTGATGGTAGTTTGAAACTCATTTTGTTGTTGTTGTTATCTTTAATAAAGCCAATTTTCCCTATTTCTTTATATACTTGCTTTTCCTTTTGGTGTCATCTAGGAAACCATTGCCTAATTCAGTTTTATAGTTTTAGGTCTTATCTTTTGTTCTGTGATCCATTTTGCGGTAACTTTTGGATTTGGTGTGGGATAGGGTGTCTAACTTTATTCTTTTGCTGGTGAACTTCCAATTGTTCCAGCATAATTTCTTGAGATTATTCTTTCCTCCACTCACTCTTCTTAAAACCCTAGTCAAATTTTAATTGACCATATATGTGAGGGTTTATTTCTGGGCTCTCAGTTCTGTTGCATTGATCTTGGTGTCATCCTTATGCCAGGACCACACTACCTTAATTATTGTACCTCTATAGTAGGTTTTCAAATTGGGAGGTGTATAATCCCCAACTTTGTTCTTTTTCAAGATTGTTTTGTTTTGACTATTCTGTCTTACTTGCACTTCCATTCAAATTTTAGGATCAGCCTGTTAATTAATTCCAAAAAAAAGTTGTCGGGATTTTGAAAAGAACTGTATTGAATCTGCAGACCATTTGAGGGAGAGTACTGTCATTTGAACAATATTAAGCTTCTTAATTCATAAACATAGGACATCTTTCCAATTTATTTATGTCATTTAAGATTTTTTTCAGTAATATTTGGTCACTTTTAGTGTATAAGTTTTGTACTTCTGTTTGATCTATCCCTAAATGTTTTATTCTATTTATGCTGTTAACATAGAATTATTTTCTTTCTAAATTTTATTTTCAGATTGTTCATTGCTGGTGTATATAAACTGAATTAGATTTTGGTATATTGATCTTGTCATTCCAAAGAGTTTCGGTTTTCTTTTCAGCCTGGGTGTATATATATTTATAATTGTAAAATGTTCCAGATGGATTGACTTTTTTATTATGAAATGTCCTTCTTTGTCTCTAGTAAAAATGTCTTAAAGTCCATTTCATCTTAATAGAGCCAATTCAGCTCTCTTTTGGTTACTGTTTCTGTGTTATGTTTTTTCATCCTTTTACTTTAAATCTGTTTTGTCTTTAAATCTAAAGTATGCTTCCTGTAAACAGCATAGAATTGAATCATGTCCTTTATCCATTTTGCCAGTCTCTACATTTTGACTGGAGTAGTTAAAACATTTATATTAAATAATTACTAATAAGGTAAGATTTATATCTGTTTTGTTGCTATTTGTTTTTCATACACCTTATGCCTTATTTTATTCCTCTATTCACCCATTATTGCCTTCTTTTGTGTTAAGTAGATATTTTAAAGTATGCTATTTTAATGTTCTTGCTGTTTGTTTCATTATATTTTTTGTTATTTTCTTAGCCCTGGGTATTGTAATTAACATTGTAACTTACAAAAATCTAGTTTGAGTTAGTACCAATGTAATTTTAACTTTAATTTTAACTGTGGTGTCTCATGCCTGTAATCTCAGCACTTTGGGAGGCTGAGGCAAGAGAATTGCTTAAGCCCAGGAGTTTGAGAACAGCCTAGGCAATATAACAAGACCTCAAAAAAAAAAAAAATTAGCTGGGCATGTGTAGTCCCAGTTACTGGAGAGGCTGAGGTGGAAGGATCACCTGAACCCAAAAGGTCAAGGCTGTGATGAGCTGTGATTGTGCTATTGCATTCCATCCTGGGTGACAGGGTGAGACTCTGACTCAATATAATAATAACAGAAACAATAATAATTGTATTTTGCTCTAATACAACTTCATTTTCTCTCTCTCCTTTGTGCAATTATTGCCATATAACTTATATCTTTACACATTATAAGTCCACCAACACAGTTTTATAATTCTTGCTTTATGTAGTAGGCTCTCTAAGAAAATAAGATTTATAAACAAAAATACATTTATATCATGTTTTTTAGTTACCTATGTAGTGCATTTACCAATGACTGTCTAAGATCCTTTCAATTCAACCAGAAGGACTCTCTTTAATGGTTCTTATAGGGCAGGTTTGCTAGCCACCATCTTTTAGCATTTGCTTATCTCGGAATGATTTTACTTCTCTTTTACTTCTAGGGAATAGTTTTCCTGGATATAGAATTGTTTATCAATGGTCTTTCTGTCATTCCTCTGAATCTGTACACCATTGCCTTTTGACCTTCATGGTTTCTTATGAGAAGTCAGCTATTAGTTTAATTGAGGGCCCCATGACTCTCCTGTTGTTTTCAACATTCTCTTTGTCTTTGTCTTTTGATAGTTTGACTGTGACGTATTTAGGTATGGATAAATTTGAGTTTATTCTACTTGGAATTCATTAAGATTTCTGAATGTACAGCTTAATGTTTTTCATCAAATTTGGAAAGTTGTCAGCCATTACTTTCTTAAATAATCTTGCAACCCCTTTTATTCTCCTCTCTTCTTCTGTGACTCCTGATATGCATTTTGGGTACACTAGATAGTGTCCATAGGTTCATTTGTATTGTTCTTTTTTCTTTCTCCTCCTCAGACCAGATAATCTCAAACTATCATCAAGTTCACTGATCTTTTCCTCTGTTAATTCATATCTGCTGTTAAGCTCATCTAGCAAATTTTTACTTCAATTCGAGTATGTTTTAATTCTAAAATTCCTACTTATTTTAAAATAATTTCAGCCGGGCTCGGTGGCTCAGCCTGTAATCCCGCGCCTTTGGGAGGCTGAGGTGAGTGGATTGCCTGAGCCCGTGGGTTCGAGACCCGCCTGGGCAACTTGGCGAGACCTCATCTCTACAATAAAATAAAAAACAGCCGGGCATGGTAGCGCGCTCCTGTAGTTCCAGCTACTTGGAAGGCTGAGGCGGAAGGATCGCCAGAGCCCAGCAGTTCGAGGCTGCGGTGGCCGGGAGCGGCCACTGCACTCCAGTCTGGGGGACAGAGTGAGACTCCAACTCAAAAAAAAAAATTAAAATAAAAAAATAAAATAATTTTTGTCTCCTTCTTGATATTTTTTATTTGGTAAATAATATTTTTATACTTTCCTTTGATTCCTTAAATATACTTTTCTTTAGCTTTTAAACTTATTTATAGTAGCTGATTTAAAGTGTTTGCAAATAAGTCCAATATCTGGGCTTCTTCTGATACAGGTTCTACTTCTGATTTTATTTTTTCCTGTTTCTTTTTGTAGTAAATACTTTTTTGTTGAAAATGACATTTTAAAAAATATGTAATGTTGCTACTCTGGAAATAAAATCCTCCAGGGTTTATTGTTGTTGAAGGTTTTGTTGTTGCTGCTGTTTATTTGTTTAGTGACTTTTTAAATCTAAATATGAAACGTCTGTCATCTTTGCATGTATAGCCACTAATGTCTCTGTTTAGATACTCAGTGGTCAGCTAATGACTAGAAGGAGACTTGAATTAAGTGACTTAACTCAATGAATCCTTCAGACTTTGGCAAGGGGCTCTGGAAGAGGAAAAGGCATCTTCAATGCTCACTCAGGCAGTTGAGAACTCTGCCTTAACCTTCACTTCCTGCTTACACAGACCCTCCATGTCAGAAATGAGACATTAGGACCTCCTTCTCTACATACTCTCTTTCCTGAGCATGTGCATAGCCCTGCACTTGCATGTAGTCTTCTAGATTCCTGGGAATATGCTGAAGTTTTTCAAAACTCTCTATGAATATCTAGTCCCCAGTTTTTTCTTTTTAATTTTTTTTTTCCTTAGCTTCTTGGTACCCCAACCTCAGGCAGCTACTATATTTAAAAAAAAAAAATTGCCATTGATTTTTTTGACAAACATCCTAGCAAAAGACTACTTGTACAGAGTAAGTTCTGAGTCATATCAAAGACAAGCTGTGAGACAGGTCAAATAGCAACCAATTTCTGAAGATGGGACTTTGGAGGAGCTTAAAGCTCATTCATCTCCCTTCAGTGGCTGCTAGGCCACTTCCTCTTAGAGCTACCATGCTTATGAGGCGGTTATTTTCTTTTCTTTCTTTTTTTTTTTTTTGAGTTGGAGTCTCACTGTAGCCCAGACTGGAGTGCAGTGGCCGCTCCCGGCCACCACAGCCTCGAACTGCTGGGCTCCGGCGATCCTTCCGCCTCAGCCTTCCAAGTAGCTGGAACTACAGGCGTACACTATCACATCCAGCTAATTTTTGATTTATTGTAGAGATGAGGTCTCGCCAAGTTGCCCAGGCGGGTCTTGAACCTGCGGGCTCAGGCAATCCACTCACCTCAGCCTCCCAAAGGCATGGGATTACAGGCTGAGCCACTGAGCCCAGCGAGGCTGTTATTTTCAAGGCTACTGGAGAGAGTAGGATGGGACTAGGACCAGTTAAAACACAATACTCATTGTTCTTACTAAAATTCAGTCATCTCTCAATTATCCTCAGATCATTGAAAACCTTTTGTTAATTGTCAAAGTTCTGAAAAAGTTGCTTTTGACATTATTTTCCAGTGTTATTCTTACTCTACAGAGGAATGGAGTTTTTTGATATCTTTACTCTACCATTCCAGAAGTGCTTTCTCACATGTTTATACCTTCAAAGTTTGTTATCATGGCATCAGTTGGGTCAAAATATAACTATGGCAAAGGACGTTGCTCTTTTTGAGGCCCAAAATAGTTTATCAGTCAAACCCAGAAGTGAGACACCTCAGAAATTATTTTCTAGAAAACCAACTTAAAGGTATAATCTGAACTTTTATCAGCATACCAATGCTGACCCTCCAAATATTAGAATTATGGCAAATATTTATGAATTTCATTCTTCATGCAAAGACCTATGTTAGCTGCAATTGAACAGCCAAAGGTATAATACAATGCTCAGTGGAGATTTAAGGAACATACACAATGCAGAAACTAAATCCTAAGACAAATATATGTCTCACATTGTCCATAGGCAACACTAACTCAGAGATGAAACAGGATCACAGTAATGTTTTTTAAAACATTATATTCCTTGCCTCTTACCTCATCTGTAATTTGCAGAAACTCCAACTCCCATCTTCACACCCTTTCCTCTTTGCCCAAGTAGTCCTGAATATATTAGGAAGAACCTCCATCTTTTGGGACTGCTTAACCCAGAGGCTGTCAGGTTTAGAATCCTTATAGAATAAAGTTCAAGCTGATTTTGCTTTGAGGAGGTTTAACGGTCTATACAACAAGAGTCTGGTGTCCAGGCAATAATATATCCATGTTTCATTTTCATCTCCTCTCCAAACAGAAAGTGGTTCTTCCTCCCAAAAGCAATTAAAACTCACTTCTCACCCTAGTTGGTTCTACTAGCCTCAAGACTTCAGACAATATTTATTACTTTATGTCAAACACATAAAATGGAAATAATAATGTCTACCTACCTCTTGGGGCTATAGGAATTAAGTGAGAGAAAATATTTACATTGTTTGGCTCACAGAAAACATTCTATACATGTTTATTCTTCTCAAAGAGTGAATCCCTTTTTTGGAACATCTCCAGGAGAAAATGAACCTCATTTCTGCCAATATATGAAGACAGCTATTTAGCATTACTCTTAACTCAAATATCACCTCCGCAGGGAAGTATTCCCTGACCACCCATCCAAAAGAAACTCTCACTTAGTCACTCTCTTTCTCATTAAGGTGGCCAATCCTCCCAGTTTGTCTGGGACTGAAGGATTGCCTAAGACACAGGGTTTTCCATCCTAAAATCAAGACAGCCCAGAGACAATCAGGAAAAGTGGGTCACTCTACCATTGTCCTGCTTTGGTTTTTGTTTGTTTGTTTGTTTGTTTTCATAGTTTTTTTCCCCCTTGAATTGGAGTCTCACTCTGTTGCCCAGGCTAGAGTGCAGTGGCACACTCACAGCCACCCCAGCATCAACCTGCTGGGATCTCGCAATCCTTCTGCCTCAGTCTTCCAAGTAACTGGAACTATAGGCACAGGCGCGCACAACCACACCCGGCTAATTTTTTATTTTTATTGTAAAGACGAGGTCTCGCCAAGTTGCTTGTGCTGGTCTGGAACCTGCTGACTCAGGCAATCCACTTGCCTCAGTCTCCCAAAGTGCTGGGATTACAGGCTGAGCCACCAAGCCCAGCCCACAGTTTTTACTATATCTGATATTATTCCAACTCCTTTTTTATTATTTTCTCATTTTCTTCAGGCTAAAATGTAAGCCGCTTGAAAGCAAAGACAAGATTTCGTGTGCTTTATGCCTGTGTTCAGGTGCCCACAACATTACATGGCATGTAGTGAGCACTAAATGCTATTGTTTGAAAAACTAAATAAACTATTAACTGAATGATTCATTTTCTAAAATGCCCACCTTTCTATTCTCCAAGTTGAATATCATAAACACATAAACAATGCAAACTTTTCAATGGCACCACAATTCATAAAAAAGCACTTTGCATGGCTTGATGACTGAGTGAGCTATAGGCACTGGAACCACTGTGGCAGTGGGAACTTCAGACAGCTGTGTTCTTTTTCTTCTGATCCCAAACAATATAATTAAAAAGGATTCACTGAAATGTAGATGTTTCTACCATTTACACTGGAATGTTGGCTCTACCCAATATAACCCAGTCTGTAAATACAAGATTAGTGTCTGTGAAGGAAAAGCTCTCCTTCTATAAAACAGCATTCAAAGGGAAATCTCCACCTTTTCTTCCTCTGATAGAAGCAGCAACATTTACTTGTAAGACCCATAATTACTTCAAATATCCCACAAGGATATAAGCCCCACAAATGTTAACGCACAATCTGCGACCACATCTTTGGACTCTAAAATGAGCCAGATATAGATGATGCCCTTTTCTCCACTATCAGTTTACTATATAAATGAGAAGACATAAAGTAGTTTTCGATTTAATTAAAGTAATTGACTGGATTGCATTTTGTAGCCCTGATCGTCATTAACATTCTTGACCTCTCTGTCACATAGATGTGCCAGAGAATTTTTCCAGTGGATATTTATTATGAATATTATCATCAATAAGCACCATCAACATATTAAAATTAATTTTAACTTCTTTATGGAAGACTGAAAGCACAACCAGCTGTTGAAAATCATCCGTTCTAAATCATTTTTTATCGATTCAACATGGCTAAACCCCAAGTAAGACGAATAGGGAATTTTGTGTGTGTGTAGGCAGGTTTCTATATATAAAAGAAATACTTAATGTTATTTCATATCTAACTCTAGTTACATTAATCATGTAACCATATTTTTCAGAGCCCAAGGATCCACTTGCTATTTTAAGCACTTACTGTGCAGTCCTCACGCTGGCTGGCTTGTTTCATGTCCACGTGGATATGCAGCGACACATGGACATTTGGTCTTATTTTGACTGCTTGCAAAGAGCTTAATAAAAGACAGGCTTTGGCGCATCAAAAGAACTTAGTCCACAGGTGTTCAGAGCGGGGCTAACTTGTATGTAGAACAAACAATTAAGCTCTGGAATTTGAGACTCTAAATTGTATCAGTTGAGCACCTGTTCTGAAGGGAGGAAAACACCTTTCATTACATTACCCAAGGGCATGACAGGCTTTGGGCTGTGTAGAGTTACAGCAGATCCTATTCAGGCATGCTAGCTGAGAGGCTGCCACTCCTTCTGTTCATGCTGCCAAGGACGTCAAGTTGAATGTTCTAAGAGAATACTCTGTCTCTGTCTCCAACTCTGTTTGCATCTGTGTCCCGCTGCATATCACTTTCTACAATTATCACTTTACTGAGCACCTACTACAAGCCAGGCACTGTGTAAAGGTTTTAAACACAGCGTTCCACGTAATCCCTCCCAGCAACCGTGCAAGGCTTAGAAAGGCTAAGTAATGTGCCCAAGGTCATGTAAGTTTAAGTGGTGGAATCAGGACTCAAAGCCAGCTGGATCAGATGCCACAGCCCCTCGTCTGATCACCATGCTATCTCATGGGCAGCCTCCAGGTCTTCACAGTCTCCGGGTGTCTTCTGGCCTCTTTTCTGGCTCCTCCTTTATGCCTTAGTTCTGCAGCATTCCTAAGGCTCTGTTCTCAGTCCTCTTCTCTCTCTCCCTCTAAAGGGCTTCCTAGTGGATCCCATGTACTCCCATGATGGCTTCAGTCACCATCCATGTACCACCAGCTTTAAAATCTCTCATTCCAAACAGATCTCTCTCAGGCACTCCAGACCTCAAAATTCAACTTGCTGCTCCCAATGCATTGGCAGGCTCTTCTGGCCATCCCAAGTTTGCCCTTCTGGAACTGACCTAAGTGAGTGTCTTCCACAGCAAGCCTCTACTGCTCCCACGCTGGTAACCAAGAAAGAGCGGCACCATCAGTCACCCAGGCTCCTCCCTCTTCATTTTCCTTTCCTTCACTGTCAGCTTGTCCATACCACCTCTCACTGACTACCTCCTAATTTCTCAAGTCTATTTTCTTCCATCCGCCTCTACCAACAGTACTTGCTGTCTGGCGATATTGTTTGAGAGTTGTTACAACAGTTGGAGGATACTACTGGCATGTAGTTGGTAGAGACAAGGGTGGCTACTAAACACCTACAGTGCACAAAACAGCCCCCACAATAAAGAATTATCCAGCCGCAAGTCAGGCATGGTGACTCAGACCTGTAATCCCAGCACTTTTCCAAGAGAGAGGATTATTCCAGGAGCTTGAGACCAGCCTATGCAACATAGTGAGACTTTTTCTCAACGAAAAAATTTTTTTAATTAGCCAAGTGTGGTAATGGTGCCTGTAGTCCCAGCTACTAGGGAGGCTGAAGTGGAAGGATCACCTGAGCCCAGGAGGGTGAGGCTGTGGTGAGCCTTAATCATGCCACTGCACTCCAGCCTGGGTGAGAGAGTGAGACCCCAACTCAAAAAAAAAAAAAAAAAAGGCACCAAATGTCACTAGTGCTGAGGCTAAGAGACCCTGGTCCAATCCAAGTTAACATCATCTCTTACCTAAGTTACTTCTGGAGCCCCTAACCCATCTCTCCGTATCTACTCCACTCTTCAACCCATTCTTCTCTTGCCTAGGTGACGTGGTCCTTTTCCTTTTGAGAGTTCATCAGCCCACGTACCTCTTAGAGTCCCCTCACACCTTTGCTCAAATGTCGTCATAACAGAGAAAACTTCCCTGACCATCCCAACTCTGTCTCCCACACCCTGCTTTAGTTTTCTCAGAGCACGTGCCAACACTTGGTGTATTTTATGTTCGTTCATTTTCGTTTGATTTTTGTCTTCTGCCATCAGAATCAATCTCCATTCCAAGAAGGTATGTCTCTCTTTTGTTTACAACAACTGCCTGTAACTGTGCCCAGTACATAGTAGGCACTCAATAAGCAATGAATAAATAGAAATTCTTTTTTCTTAAATATACACGTACTCACTATGCAACATATAAGAGGACATTTTACTTGGCTGAACTATCATATTATAGACAATCACATGGGTTCAACTGCATCCAAACCTAAAGCAACCAAAGGTTGAATCTGCCCAGTCACTGACTTACAACAGCATGTCCCCTAATGTCCAGGCCACATAGACAAGGCAGACAAACCAGCCACCAGCAGGGACCGAGTTCCTCTTTACACAAGATTCAGCATTTACACTGAACCAGAAAACAGAAAACAGAATGTATTGTTTGCTCATGAGATTCACTGTTACAATCTGGATGGACCAGAAAGTTCAGGGAGCACAGTAGTCACTGCAGCAAGCACTTGTTCCCTGGGAGGCAAGCCATTTCTTGCCAGGCAATGGGTATATCTAACATACTTCTTTCTGCCTTTGCAAAGAGAGAGGCAGCCTCTTTGGATACCAAAATTTCAGAATATTGAGAAATTCTGATTGCCCAGAATACTAGGCAGGTACAGTCAGCATAACAAAAGAGAGTTTTGTTTGTTTTTGTTTTTAGAGATGAAGGAATCTGCCCAGGCTGGAATGCAGTGGCCACGATCATGGCTCACGGCATCCTCCAGCTCTTGGACTCAAGCAATCCTCTTGCCTCAGCTTGCTAAGTAGCTGGGACTACAGATGCGTACCGCCATGCCCAGCTAATTTTTAAACTCGTATTTTTGAAGAGATGAGGTGTCACAATGTTGCCCAGAGTCGTCTTAAACTCCTGGCCTCAAGTGATCCTCCACTTTGGCCTCCCAAAATGCTGGAATTACAGGCGTGAGCCACTGCACCCAGACAAAGAGAGATTTTTTTTGAAGTAGTAACAGTCTTGACAAAAATAATAATAGCGGCTAACACATATTGGTTACTTGCAATATGTCAGACACTGTACATAGTCTTTATAACACCTCCAATAGATAAGTAGTTTATTATCCCTATGTTGCAGATGAGAAAACTGAGGCTTAGCAAGGTTGGGTAACTTGTCAGTGTCACACAGCTAGTAAACCAATATATGACTGAAGTAACTGTTTGTCTTAGTCCAAGGCTCATGCTTCTTCATGACTCTGCCTTCCAACAGGAAAATTAAAGCCATCAATCCCTTTAAGAGATTTTTAAGCTGATTTCATTATGGTAAGAATGAAAGGAGTAACATTATACACATAAATGGTAAAAAGAATATGAAATAATAAGTAAATACCAAATAGCCCAGCTAAAAAGTGCTTTAAAAGTTAGGGGAAAAGCAATGTCAGTCTGAGTTGGGATAATCAGAGTAGGTTTCATGAAAAAGGAGGCATCTGAGTTGGACAAACTTGGAAAGACAGAGAGGACAATGGTGATTTTTTTCCCAAACAGATGAACAACATAAAGAAAGCCATGACAAGAGACATTCAAAAGGCACATTTGGATTAAATAAGCCAACCTGGCAAAAGTGAGAGGTTTAGGGCAGTGTTTCCCAAACTGTACAACATGGTGACCAGAATTGTTATGTGCAGAAAAGGGTTTGACAATGATCATGCTTGGGAAGTGTTAGGTTACACACATTTTTGCAGAACTTCTCAGAGCCTTCAGTGAGGTCAGTTACATTATAAGCCTCACAAAGAGTAAGAATGGATTTTTTTTTCACTAATTTATTTGACTAGTGGGCTCTCCCCACTTCCCTTAAAAAAAAAAAAAAAAAAAGCACCTGTTAATTTTTTTTGTTTCATTTTGTTTTGTTTTTTTGAGTTGAGGCCTTACTGTCACCCGGTCTGGAATGCAGTGACATGATCATAGCTCACCACAACCTTGACCTCTTGGGCTCAGGCAATCCTTCTGCCTTAGCCTCCTGAGTAGCTGGGACTACAGGCATGCACCACCACACCTGGCTTAATTTTTTTTATTTTTATGTCTTTGTAGAGATGAGGGCTCACTATTCTGCCTAGGCTGGTCTTGAACTCCTAGGCTCAAAGCTATCCTCCTGCCCCGGTCTCCCAAAGTGCTGAGATTACAGGTGTGAGACACTATGCCCAGCCAGAGTACCAGTTAATATCTCATTAGACCAGCAATCTGTGGAACTAGTTTGGAAAGTGATGTTGTGGAAAATTCATGGGCAATAACACAGAGAAGACTGACAGGAGCCATCATGTGGGGGGCCTGGGCTGCTCAGCTAAGAAGCTTTGGAATTGTAGCTCTAGGGACCTGGTGGAGGCATCTGAACAGGGATGTGCCATGATTGAGAAGATGTGTCTGGCAGGAAAGGCAAATATCAATTCCAGAACAACTAATGAGAGCTACTGCGTGGTCTGCTTGTAAGGTGGCGAGGGTCCAAATGCAACTGGAAAAAGTTTTCCTTCACCCTTTTCCTTTCTTCAGCATCACAACAGGTCTTGTGCCCAGTCAATTTTCTGAGTTTGTTGGAAAACCCCATCTACACGGGCCTCAGGGAGAAACCAGGCATCCAGAAAACCCTGTGAGGATACTGAAAACACCCCACAAAACTCTAGAAGCTAATCTGGCTGAGCATACCATTTCCCTACCTAAAAGCCTCCAATGGGTATCCCGTTCTTTTATTATTAAAAATAAAATATTGGGCAACCCCACTGTGGGAGCTTTTCTGTCCTCTCAATAAATCCTGTTTCCAATAAAATAAAATAAAATAAAATATTATATTATATTATATTATGTTCAAACAGGCCATGGCCTACAAGGACCTGCATGACCTGGACATTGTCCATCTCTTTTCCATACCTCATGCTGGGCCCACATTCCCAGTGGCTACAGCAAGCGCTTCTCTCCCTGGGCACTTCATTTGACTGTGAGCACCTCTGGTCAAGGGTCTGTCTGGTGTTGCTTTTTCCAACAACTAGCACAAAGTAGGAGATCAGTTCGTATTTTCGAGTTAATAGATGGATGGGGAGATGGATGGCCTATCCACAGAAACAGATGTGATGCCTTTTAGAATGCTTTCTAGTAGATTCCCTCAATGTACAATCCAATTCCCCAATATCAAGATTAACACATTATAAAATAAAACCTTGCAACTGTATGTAAAGCCCATTCTGTCTGACTTTATGGCTCACATGACCTCTCATGTTTCTGTGAATCAGAGCTTCCAGCTGGTAGGGATACTACTTGTCACATCTCAGCAGGCCACAAAACTCAAAGGCCCCAATCCTGGTTGCTTTTTCCATTTTTCTCATCACAGATCATCCCAAGGGAGGCATCGTCTACTATCTTCCTCACATAAACCTTCACCATCTTGATTTTCCTTCCTGGCTGCTAATACCTGTTGAATTAGGAAACAGAGTTAGTCTATTTCTACTCAGAATTCTTAACTTTGCCAAAATTCCAGGTTGAATTCAAGTAGAAGGTCATATCAGAAACCTACTCCCACTCAGTCCCAACCTTCCTGTTGAGCTGCCTACCAAGGTAACACTACACTATTGGCTTTGGACATTTCAAAAGAATACTCCAGAAACTGAAATCCTTCCACATCTAGCCCAAACCACCTTTTTCTTCTCACTTCCCACAATATCCCTCAACAAATGTATAGTTCAGCCACTCTGAGTTCTAATGAATGTCATTATTTAGAACCAAATATTATTTTGTTTTTATTACTGTTTTCCCATTTCCCAGACTCTTATCACCTTATGAGGTTGCTGTGCTCTTCTTCCTAGCTGACTTGGAGTTTCAAACTGAGCAGCCCTTTCAGATAATGATTGTATTTTAAGATGGGAGAGTTGGGGGGCCTCTTTATGTCTTTAAGACATTTCGTTACCGTCACTTTTTCTAAAATATATCTGTGGGGGAGACAAATGGACTGTTTGAGTCTCCTTCAGAAAGAATTATCGCCCTTGTTATCTATCCCAGATAAGCCCAAGGACGTAGTTTTAAAGACCAGTCTGACCACTACACTGGGCATGGAAACACTTCACTGTTTTACTGCCAAAGGACAACTTCCCCTGAGCAGCTACAAAAGCTTTCCTTGCAACTTAGGTTAGCACTAAGGCCGCAAGTAGGAAGAGATTGTCACCAAACACCTTCAGCCATCTGAGCAGTGTTTCAGCTTGGCTTGTGGTGCTTTGTCTTGAGGCCTGTCTAAAATGAGTGACCTGTTCGGCCACCATCTGCCTTCTCTCCGTCTCTCAGAAACACCCGGAATGTTCTCTGAGACGCCTGGAGGTGAATTAAAAGTTCTTTCACTCATTTATGTATGCCTCCCGTCAGCACTCAGTCAACATCAGCACATACCTTTGGACGTTGCCCAGATAAGTTATATTTGATCTAGTGACCTAAAGGTGAATTGTAGGTTATACTTAATTACACTCGTGAGCCAAATGCAAGTCAGTAACAAACCTTTCTATTTCACTCCGAAATACCGTGAAACCCCTTAAGGGAGTCCACTGATTATACTATAGAGGTTTGTATGAACCAACTAGGGTAAATAATTAGACTGTATTTTTAATTAATATTGCCGTGCCTTCTAGCACAACGATATTTAAGATTATTATGGTATTGGAGGTAAGTAGAGAAACAGTCTTACTCTTGATGAATCCAGAAAAGACAATGAAAGTTTTATCAGATTGACAAAAATACCCTGCAATTTTGGGAATCTTATGTCAAAAGTTTTAGTGTATTTAAAGGAAGTTTTCAATTTAGCAAATGCTCTGTTTGCCAAGGTGAATATTGGTCTTTATTACCAAAAATAAATCCAGAGAAAGTGAAAGGCAAGTAGTGTGTATTTCGCGTTGGCATAGCTGCAAAACTTTTTTTTAATCACGTGAACTTTATGGGAATAATAACAATTAACACAGATTTCATAATGGGCACCATTTCAATTTTTGTTTCATTAAGCTTCATAAAAATATAGGCTTATGAAAAAAGTCAGTTCAATTAAAGCATGAACTTTTCATTACTTTTAACACATTTTACCTATTTTTAATTGATAGAAGTGTTATATATTTTGTCAACCCAAGAGTTTTTCACACTTCTTTAATTCAAACCAGCTTAATTTTTGCAATTCAAATAGACAGATTATTACTTGGTATTAACAGGAAACCAAATAAAATAATAGTAAAAGTCATTAAATAAATCACAATGCATACATTATTTCTTAAAGAAATTTATTTTATAATCCAAAATGCAGTAAATATTTTTTTTGTTTAACCCTAGCTACACCTCACAACTCCTTAATGGGAAAGACACTAATACTCTACAAATAATTTACCAATGGGAAAACCCAAACTTTAAAGAGGGATTTCACTTGTACCAGGCCACATAGCAAGTGAAAGTTCAGAATCCTAACATTGGTACTCTGAACACCCATAATATTTTCTCTAGGCTTAGGACAATAAGCAACTAAGCAGGAGTTGTGTCCTTTAATTTTCCCTTTGCTTGTTTATTTATTTCCCTTTTTTTTCTTCTGTACTATTGCTGTGCTAGGCACATGTAAATATCTCCATGAATATAGTTAATGAATAATTTGTAATCGGCTTTCTATTAAACACAACTCTCTATAGCCTGCATTGTTATATACATCCATGGTCAAACAACACTTGACGTTAATTATGATGCTCCCAAGACAGTGCAAAATAAAAGTCATCTGAAGCATCACAGAAGGATAAAATTATGTTCATATGTGCCCTGAGCTACAGGTTAATATCCCCAGTTGTCGACTGTAAGTTGACCAGCTTTATCCTCACGTCTTAAACTAAATTTCTCATATTCTACCCAACATTGGTCTTCACTGTTCAAGCTTTCCAACTAGAAACTTGGAAGTCATCTTCAAATCTTTATTTATTTTTTTTCTCATTCACCCTCCTTTAGTTGTGGAGTGTTTATTCTACCTCCTAAGAATCTCTCAATTCCATCCCTTCCATTCCTTTTTCACTGCCTTCTGACCCTCATTTTCGTTTGCCCTGAAGATATTAATAGCCTAATTACAGGTTGCTTTGGACGCAGTCACCATTGACATCATTCCTCCCAGGTGCCCAAAGCTACCTTTATGAACCAGAAATCACTCACTTCCTAAAGACTGCCAGCAGCTGCCTCTACACTGAAGCAGTATTGTCAACCATGAGATCGCAGAACCCTGCATGCGCTGTGAAAAGGGAAAGACAAATAGGTTGGGGACAAGCTCTTGGAAGTTTACAGAAGGTATTGTAGATGATGCAGAAAAATGGAAGAACATCCTGGGCTAATGGATCAGAAGAAGAACCAATCCCATTACAATGACCATACTTCAAAGTAGCACTTTAAAGTCTCTGAGAAATCCTGCAGGAAAGATTCCAGGCCTGCGTTAGTGTTCACCACATTTTATTTGCCCTCAAATAAATGTCTGCTTTTCCAAACAATATCATTCAACACCTAAAGAAACCAGTATCCTTCTAAGCATAGTTTGTGAAAACACCATCCTGCCAGATAAATTAATGGTAGTGCCAGCAGTTCTCCCTGAAGCACCACCTTCCCAAACCAATTATACCACATTTATTGCTGTTGCCAAGTCAAAAGCATACCTTTGTTTTCTCAAGTTAAACATGAAGTTCCTTCAAAATAGGATGCAGTTTCCCCAACTTTTTCTTTTATATATATTTTTAGACATGGGGTCTCGCTCTGTCACCTAGGCTGGAAGGCAGGGTTGCAGTCAGAGCTCACCACAGTTTCAAACTCCTGGGCTTAAGCAATCCTCCTGCCTCAGCATTCCAAGTATCTAGGACTACAGGTGTGTGCCCCCATGCCTGGGTAATTTTTTTTAAGAGGTAGGATCTGTCTACATTTCCCAGGCTGATCTCAAACTCCTGGCCTCAAGCAATACACCTGAGTAGCTAGGATTACAGGTGGGAGTCACTGTGCCTTGCTCCAATTTGCAATCTGAAGAACTTTTACTAGTCATTCTAAGACCCAGTCTCAATGCTATTGCCTATCTAAAACCTTCCTCAAGTCATTCCTTTGTGCTTGCGTAGCCACAGGTCATGTTTCCAATTTTACAGGTATTTGTTCATAAATCCACCCTCCATATAAGATTATTAGGTCTTTTAATCTTTGCGCTTCATCTGGAGTACCTAGCACAATTCCCAGCGTTTAGTTAACACTCAACGAATATTGACAGCAGGTACATTTCATCATACTCTAACTTAATACCTTAAAATAGTAGCATCAATGCATATTTATATAAAATTTCTCCAGATAGATAGAAGTGACTTTAAAGAACACATCGGCAATGCCAAAATAATAAACTTTTTAAACGATGTTACCTATGTATTGCTTTTCATAGTTGAATTAAATTACGGAGCAATGTGTAGCATGATGTTCACTCAACCGTGCTTCCACCACTTTCTTTGACTACCTTGCCTATCACATGGTGGTGCCAGCATTCATTTGATTACCTCCATATTTTGAGCGAGCATCACGCTTAAAATGTGGTGGTGCGCGCCTGTAGTTCCAGCTACTTGGAAGGCCGAGGTGGAAGGATTGCCTGAGTCCAGCAGGTTGAGGTTGTGGAGGCCATGAGCATGCCATTGCATCCCAGCCTGTGCAACAGAGTGAGACTCCAACTCAAAAAAAAAATATTGGATACATTTTTTGGCTCTCCCTATATAAATCACTTTCTCACTGCAACTGAGACGAAGGGATTTGCCAAAGGGAACTGGGTCTGCCCTCCTGCTCTATCTCGGGAGCCTAGATTCATGAGGCTAATTCCTATGGCTGCTTGCTTGTTATTCTCCAACCTCAGCTTCCTGTGCCCTCCTGCATCTGCACCTCTCTAGAAGAGGGCAATCTTCTCCAAAAGAGGAAGGGAGATTTTTTTTTTCAGCCACAGATATAGTTCACCAGTAGAAAGCACTAGTGTGCCCAAGGTAGGTCTTGGACACACATTAAATGAACTGTCCTGTCCTTATCCAGAGGCTTTTGGCACTATCCTGTGGCCCCAAGAGTTATAGGCACTTCCTTCACTACTCACTGGTAGGACAAGGTTCACTGAGAAAAAGTCACTAGTTGTACATCGCTCTGAAGAAGCTAATTTTCAAAGAGTTGCATTCAATATTTGTTAATGATGAGGCAGATCTGTAAATGACTCTGCCCACTCCAGCTAACAAGCTGTTTCACCTCATCACACCTCCTTTTCCTCATCTGTAAGACAGCATTCGAAAACATTTAACACCTTGCTTGGCACATAGCAAAGCAATCAATAAAAGAGTATTGCATCTGATCCTGATTTCTACTGAACTTTACAGTTTATAAAAAGAAAAAGAGAAACCACTTACATGAAATTAATAACCAACTCAAAAATCTATTCCTAAGTATATTTTGGACAGATCTATTTATCTCTGCCATTCTCCACGTTAAATTAAATTAAAACACGCCCTTTAAAACCCCTCCTAATTCAACAGAACAGCATTCAGAATTACACATCAGACCCATACATTTTAATGCTGACTCAATTTATAACCCAAAGTCTAGCAATTTGAGACCTCGGTGTCATTGAGGTAAGGACTGGATAAGACATGCACATCAAAGGTATGGTTCTGTCATGGAAGAGTTGGAGATGTGGCTTAGAATTGAGCAGAATGCAAACATTTCTTTTGTAAGGTTGGGGCCTTTCAGATTATTCCCCCATTAATGTGTGAGGGAGTAAAATGCATGAGGCAATTTAAACAGGCCAAGCAGGGAACGATCCACAGCTCCCACTGGGGACTGGACCAAGTCACACACAACGAAGGCCTGGGCCACCTTGGGGTAAAGGCAGCAAGCAGCTCTTAGGAGCATGGGTCCCCCTAGCATTGGAGTTAATGAGGCCATTGGTTCCCTTACTTTCCTTTCCAGAGATTATCATGATCAATTTGCATGATGATTATGGAAAAATTAAAACACTATTCCCAAAGATCAAGTTAATAAAGGCCTTGGAGACTTACAGCTTCCTGGAAGGGAAGGGTATATGTTCCTCCAAAAAGGGGGAAAGAATTTGAGATAAACTATAGTTTAGTTCAAGGAAACAGTGGTGAATTCTCCTCCTGCTCCTCAATTTTTTTTATTCGTAGCATCTTCCACCTCAATTAAACCCTTGAGAATCTCTCTCTTCCTTTAAGAGCATGTAGCAAATTTAATACAAACTCAAGGGGACATAAAAGGAGCAGGGGGACCCAAAAAACAAAAGTTAGAATGAAGAGAAAAGAATGTGATTTTGTGAAATACTCTTGTGGTTGTAAAGCCATGTGCTCCTCCTTCTGCCCAGTGACAGATTCTACATTTTCTAGATTCAAACTAAAAATCATTTCTCCTTTGGTGCTTCAAACCAGGCTAAGGGGTACAGAGGACTTTAGTGACTCACCCCTGTCCTTAGGAGGAACAAATTGAATCCCTGAGACCTTGCTAGGGGCAGCTGCTTCATAGGCAGAACAATTCCTGGTTTTAATTACTGTTTTGTCCCTTTTTAATTTATTATTTATTTATTTTTGAACCAGGGTCTCAGTCTGTCACCCAGGCTGGAGGGCAACGGCACAATGATGGCTCACCACAGCCTGGACTTCCTGGGCTCAGGTGATCCTTCTGCTTCAGCCTCCTGAGCAGCTGGGACTACAGGCACATGCCTCCACACTTGGCTTGATTTTTTTTATGTTTCATTTTTTGTAGAAACGAGGTCTTGTTATGTTGCCCAGGCTGGTCTCAAACTCCTGGGCTCAAGCAGTCCTTCTGCCTAAGTCTCCCAAAGTACTGGGATTACAGGTCTGAGACACCAAGCCTGGCATCCTTCTTCCTCACCCCCTCCTATTATTATTATTATTATTATTATTATTATTATTATTATTATATTAACATAATATCAGATTCTACTTTTTTTCCTTCTAGGGACCTTTGTACTCACTCTCTGCTCCCTTAAAAAAGCATGTAATCACATTGGCAGTTGGTTTCAAGGATAAAAACCTATGCAAACAACTTATACCTTACCTCTCCTCTGTTAGTTTTCTTTTGGCAGGTAGAAGCAATCAAAAGTACTGTAGATAAAGAGGGAAAAATGGGCAACAAACACCTGCATTCTGAAGATTTCTTTTCATACTGCTGCCACAAAAGTCCAAAACAGGACTGTGCAGTTCTTTCCCTTATTAATGATTTTACTTTTAGTACCTAGACCAGTTTTAAAGAATAAGAAGGAAAAATAGTTAAACCAGCCAATTTTTTATATCACAACAAACTTACCCCATGAGTTTCTCTCAAGTTTCTCTATTTCAACTCTCTTACCTAATCCTGGGGAATCCTGTACGTATAAAAAACATAAATATCCTTTTTTTTTTGCTGCCTCAGTTTCTCCATGCTTTTCTTGCAACTGTAGTTCATGGGCCCTCTGTTGAAAGAGGAGAGAGAGAGAAAGAGAAGCTTTTAATGGTTTATACCCCACAAAGCCAAATGGAATGAAATATTGTATTCTTTTTCATGATCCACTCAAAGGAAGAAACATTTTAGGAGGACAAAAGCATACTGTTGTGACTTTTTACATTGCATCCATAATTTATCTATAATGTCTTTCCAAGTAATCTCTTCAAAACATAGCCATTGCTTTATTTACAACAGTGACTGCAATAAATGGAGTTTGGAAACATTTACCAACTATGCACTTTGGGCCAAACATTGCGCTAAGAGCTCATGAGCACCACAAACAGTGATAGAGGTTGTGCAAAGACACTGCGCCCAGTTGAAGGGGCAGTTGGAAACCAACGTCTTCTCCTCCCACCAAAGTCCATCACCCTGGTGCTGACCACCCCTACCTAGAGGAAGAACTGCCTTTGTGTAATCCACCTGTCCCAAAGGGCACAGTTTCCTGCTAACCACATTTGACAAATGAAACTCAGGATGTAGAGATACAGGAATGCCATAATCTAATGGAAGATAACTTCAGAGGGGGTGATGTACATGACCTGAGAAGCAGCCTTGTTGAAGGCAAACAGTTGGGTGGTTGTCACTTCCCCCTTTATGGCTTCTAAATCTAGTCAACTTTCTGGTGGCCACTTTCTAAAGAGTGATTTTCTCTCCAGCTCTACTCGTAAATTAGAGTCATAATACATACTTCCCATGTTGCTTTAGGGAATGAACAAGCACTAGAAGAACCTTGTGAAGTACTGTCTGTTGCACACTCAGGGCAGATGGGCTACTGTCCCCTCCCTTCCCACACCTACTATGGGCCAACCATAAAGATGTGTG
Organism: Tarsius wallacei; assembly: GCA_963574415.1. Taxonomy (NCBI): domain Eukaryota; kingdom Metazoa; phylum Chordata; class Mammalia; order Primates; family Tarsiidae; genus Tarsius; species Tarsius wallacei. Next base: position 46,196 of record CAUYQG010123629.1, on the reverse strand, counting down.
TTCAATCTCAACTCTAGGAGGCAGATCCTGAGCCCCCTTTTCCAGTCGAGCAAAATGAGGTTCAGAGAAATGAACACAACCTGCCCCCAGGCTACCAAGTGGCTGAGTGACCCAAACACCTCATGTCTTCCCATGACACTAAGATAGCAAAACCCAGAGGAAGGAAAGTGGGGGCAGAAGCAAAGACCCTGTGAATTCAGCATTCATCTCTAATGCTTAGAATTGCATTTGACACATGGTGCCAATATTTGTTGAACTGAGCTCAAGAAGGAAGGTTGGAGAACAAACATTTCTTGAGCAGGTACCTAGGGTGAAACATGTAAGGAGGGTCTCTCTCTCGTGCTCTCTCTCAGGTGGCCTCACTCACTTTAACCTGGTCCCATGCTGTTCTTGTGCAAGCCACCCTGCTCTCCCTCAGCCCCACAACCCCAGTCTTCCATTAACCCTCAGAAGTTCAAAGTGCTCACCAAAGTCTTTAGTCTGTCCTGCCCATTGGCCTTTCTTCAGTTCACTGCTGTACCTGCAGAAAGAGATCAGAAAACCCTAAAAGAAAGCTTCCCATCCATCTTCCTGGTAGTCTTTCATTTCTTTGCCAATAAGGCAATCTGCTTCACAACACACTTCAATGTATTTGACATCTGTCTTAAAACCTAGGTCAGGCATATCTGTCTTCTGTTAAAATAAGCCAGTCTGCAAAGACACTTCCTCTGCTGTTAGGGCCCCACCAGAAATAATTATTGACAGACTGTCCACACGTTCAGCCAACTCTCTTAATAGGAGCCATAAATTTCTGGTCCCAGTTTCCTTCCCTCCTATCAGAGAAGCAAGGTAACACTTCAAGAACCAGAAGGAGCCCTGAAGAGGAAGCTCTGGCTGATGTGACTGGCTTCAAACAAACACCTTCCTTCAACATCTTTCAAGAGTTAATGACTGTGGCAATGCACAGCTGTTTCTTAGTGATGAGGCATGAATTTTCTCTTAACACTTCACTGAGATGAGTCTTGTGTTCACATACCACAGAAGGAAGTTGGTAGAAGTGTTCTGCCTGGCAGTGATTCCTCTCTAGGCTTAGGGTGGTCTCCACTCTTGTGGTCTCCACTCTTTAGCAGGGTTCTACTTGGGGCAGAATTCTGGGCTCTCAGATTCACAGTACACGCTAAGAATATGAGATATAGCACCAATCACTTTTGATCCTCATCACTCCCTTGAGAAGCCCCCATGGAAGAGGTAGATCTCAGTGTCCCAAAAACCTGTCAGAAAACTACTAAGATCACTATTATGCTCAAAGGTGTTCTAGCCCCTTTGAGTCTCTCTGGGTCAAGAACATATGTCAAAATACATAATGTTTCGCCTTGAGTGGAGAACGTGGACATAAATACCTCTTCCTCCTGACCAAGAGAAAAGAAAAGGACAGATTTGTGTGAAGGAAAGAGGATTCTAGAAGCGCGGGTGCTGACTTGGCTTTATTTCTATTGGGGTAAAGGATGAGAACTTCTTTTTGGAGATGTTTGCAAATGTTTCCTTATGGAAATATTTGCCAGAAGAGTGACATTTTAGCAGTCAAGATGTACTACACTGAACAAAACATGTTAGCTGAAACAAATGTCTTACTCAGGGGAAAGGGAAACTTGCCAGAATAGATGAACCTGCAAATACTTTCTATACTTTCTAGATTCAAGGCCAGCTTGACCACATAAACAGCACAGTAGCTTTCTGGTGTGGGGGGAGGGGGGAGCTGAAGCTTCCCAAACAGGACGTTTAAGAACAGAGATTTGTGCAGACTAGATCGAAGCCCCAAAATAACAAGTGGTGGCAATAAAATAACATTTCTAGCTGTAACACGTTTTCTAGGTTCTTCTTTTCACCCAGCCCTTGATTAGGTGCCAGACATTTTTGTTTGCACACACATAACCTGCTTGCTCCATGTTTAAATGAGAAATGGATTGTCTTGTTCAAACTGGAATAAATTGTTGAAAGAAATATAAGTGCTTAAGTGTCTTCTTCAGGACCAGGAAATCATCTATCATTTGGACTTTGAGTTGGAGAATTCTAAAGAAGAAACTTGTTCTTTACAGTGATGCTGCTAAACTAAGAATAAAGACTGCTGTTGAAAGAGATGCTTTAGCAGATTCTGGATGAGAGATTAACCCCACAAGAGGCAGAGGAAATCGCCTATTTCCCCTTGTCCAACCCACTCAACTCAAACCACCCAAAACTGTCAGTGGATTTAAAATGAGAGGAAGCGGCTAATTTTATGACCAATCACAACATTGATGGTTAAGGATGTTAAGATAAGGGTAATTTAACTCATGTTTCTAACTATGAGCAGATCAATGGCAGGAATCAAAAAAGCACCAGCAATGACAATTGACACAAACTGATCAATCATGGATGTTCCAGGTCACACATTTTCAAAGCAAAGACTGGTTGATTTTCCCTCAAGTGGGCATCCATCGCGCCACAAAGCTGGAGTTATACTTTTTTTTACCAAAGTTTGAGCAGAGAAAACATGTCAGTGCCAAGCAAGACTTCCCAGCCTCCCAAAAGATAAAGGGACATCTATTTCTGAACTCAATAAAGCGACTGTCATCCATGAGTGGACAACGCGCAGTAGGACAACAGGGTCTCCCGTGTGAGTGGTTGCTAAACAGTAGACCACCAGCAGGCCTCTCCCATGGGCTTTCTTTCCCTTCCATGTGTAAAGTATCTCAACAGGAGCACTGCAGTGAGTCTAGTACTTGCAATCATAGAACTCATGCCAGGAAGGTTGTTCATTTTGCACTGGCAGCCATTGGGTGATTGACATACTGTAGAACATTAAATACTTTTCACATCAAGACTTTGGCATGTTGCTTACTTTGGGGATTGGGAAGGGAGACCTATTGACCCAAAGTCATCTACACGTAGCAGATGTGCTAAGGAAGAACTCTCCCACCCTCTTGCCAGATCTTGAAACATTGCCTGCTGCCATGCCCATGTTTGGAAGGAATTGGTGGCTCTTTTCCTATTACTAAATCTAAGCCAACATATTGTTTTTCCTGGAGAAATGGCTCACCTCGATTACACAGGCAAAGAGCTGAGTTCTGATTCCAGGGATGGCACTGCTATTTGCTGTTCATGTACACAGAACAATACAATCTCCTATCTACAAATAATGACTTCTCTCATTTCACTGGTGATGCTTCCCTACGAAAGTCTACACAAAACGTTGGCATACCTCTTGGGAATTTTCAGTTCTGCAATTGTGGTCTTGTTTTCATCCTATTCAGCATGTGTTTCAATTTTATGCTTACAAAGTCCTTCCCCTTAATTTGTCGATATTTAAATACTCCAAAACCACACAGTTTCATAGTGCTATCTTCATCTGCTTAATCCTAAATCGTGTGCCTGTAGGTGGGAATGACTGGATCCTGTTACCTCGATCACAGATGATAATATTTCAGCATCCATTGTTAAGCTTCTTAAGTTTCTTCTTCACTTTAGCAGTGTTTCACATATCATTTTCTAGAAACCATCATACTCAGTGTGCCTTAGGTAAAAAAGTAAGATTCGATGCCACGCTCACAAGAGATTATCTCGGACTAAGCTGCTGAGCCAATAATATCTCAGCCTCACCTGTTCAGTTTCTCCATAAATGCACCTTTATAAACCTCTCGGGTAGACTGGGTCACTTGATGTTGTTTCAGAACATCTGGAAAATAGTCATTGGGATGGACAGGCTGTTAAATCTCTTTGTGCTAAGACTCAGGGGAAATAATGAAAACATGGATGTGACATACACCAAATGATTCTAAAACATCTACTTGTTCATAAGGATCAAACTACTCATTCTCTGCTGTCACTTCAAAGAAGAGGGGATTGGCATGGATGCCGTGATTAGGTATGTGTTCTTGCTCCGTTATATGCTTCAAATATTTTTTCTGGCATTTTTGGGCATTCAAGAAGTTAACTGTGACTGAACTGAATATCTGTTTTACAGTTCTCACCAAGGCAAGTTCTGGAGGAGAAAAGCAAGCAGAGGAAGAGAGTAGAATGATGAGTGCCGGGGATGGAGGGAAGGGGAGATGGGGAGATGTTGGTCAAAGGATGAGTGTTTCAGTTATGCAGGATGAACGCATTTTGGAGCTCTAATGTACAGCATGGTGACTTAGTCATACTGTATAGTATACTTGACATTTGCTGAGAGAGTAGATCTTAAATGTTCTGACCACAAAAAAAAGTAATGATGTTACACAGTACTAATTAGTTTGATTATGGTCATAATTTCACAATGTAAACATATATCAAAACCCTACATTATATGCTTTAAATATACAATCTATATTTGTCAGTTATACCTCAATAAAGCTGGGGGTTGGGCTGGGGCAGGAGAGCAAGGAGAAGACTAAACCATGGGAAACAAGAGTCTCCAAGGGACCAGCAAGTTCCCACACAAAAGACCTGACATAGTCTCTATTTGTAGCTAGTTCCAGATCAACTGACCAACATGGAGATGTATTAAAAGCACAGCAAATTGATAGTCCTTTCCTTCCTAAGCAACTTCATTCATTGGTTACACTTTTTGTTTAACTGTAGATACAGGGTTACACTCTGTTACCCAGGCTGGAGGGCAGTATTGAAATCATAGCTCACTGCAGCCTCACTGGGCTTAAGCAATTCTCTTGCCTCAGTCTCCCAAGTAGCTAGAACTGCAGGTACATGCCACCACACCCGGCTAAGCTTTTGGTTTTGTTTTTAAATTTTTGGTAGAAACGGGGGTAGGGGGGTATCTCACTTTGTTGACCAGGCTGGTCTGAAACTCCTGGTCTCAAGTGATCCTCCCACCTCAGCCTCCCAAAGTGCTGGCATTATAAGCATGAACCACCACACTTGGCCAGTAATGTTTTTTGCTAGGTGGAGATTCAAACTTTTTAGGTATGGAAAGTTCTTCCTGAAACATCTTGAATTCTAAGTCAAGGAACTTCTTAAGCGATTTGAGTAATGAGTTTTAGGTTCTCAGTTTCCTTAAAATATTAATTAAGAAAACAAATGAGAGCTTCTCCTTAAGGGGCACACTGAGAGTTAAATGGACTGGCCCTCGATGCTAGCCATATTGCACTTTCCTTCCTGATTAGCACGGGTGCCAGACTGTTCCTTCAAATTAAGACAATACGCTTACAGTGATGAGCCGTATTGGCCATCTATCTTCCTTTTGTGATCTGGCTCTCATCGAGCTGAAATGAAGCCATTTCTTCTGCCTGGGGCTGATTAAACACAGAGTAAACCTGGTTCTCTAAGGAGGCTCTAATGATTCTCCGCAGAGCGCGTGTCAGCCCAGCACCTGCAGGCTTCGGCTTCTCTGTTTCCATCATAAAACGAAGCATCTGTTTCAGGGAGGTGATATCTTTTTATCATCCAGTGTATCACTCTGGTCGGAGAGGATGCAGCTCATTTGGTACACAAGACTGCTGTGCCACAGGTAACAAATGGTCCCCAAGGAAGTTTTCCTCTCGCCAGGGGTGAAAAGGGCACAGCTTTGGACAAAAACTTTTGGTAAAAGTCTCCATGGCTCACATCACATGATCTTTTTGTTGTAAATATAGGTCAGGATATGGAGAGGTAATCTTTGAAATACGGCAATCCTTTATTCATCAATTCATGTATTCATTCATTTAATGAATATTCATCAAGCACCAGCTAGGAGCAATGCCCCATGCCAGGAATTGGGGAGAGAACGTAAATATGGCGGATGCTGCCTCTGCCTTGCTGAAGAGTTACAAGTTAGTGATGGGGACAGACACTAAACAATTAATAATGAATTAAGGACTTAATTTCAACCAGGAGGAGTTTCCCAAATGGGAAGGTGCACTGTGAGAATATATGGGGGGGGGCTTAATGTTTGTTTGTTTGTTTGTTTGTTTGTTTTGAGTTGGAGTCTCACTCTGACGCCCAGACCTGCTAGGCTCCGGTGATCCTTCCACCTCAGCCTTCCTAGTAGCTGGAACTACAGGCGCGCGCTACCACGCCCAGCTAATTTTTTTTTTTTTTTGATTTATTGTAGAGATGAGGTCTGGCCAAATTGCCCAGGCGGGTCTCGAACCCATGGGCTCAGGCAATCCACTCACCTCAGGCTCCCAAGGCGCGGGATTACAGGCTGAGCCACCGAGCCCGGCTGGGGGGCTTAATGTTTTGGGGGGCTCAGAGAAGATTCTTCTGGGGAAGAGATATTTAAGATGAGATCCCAAGGGCAAGAAAAAATAGTGAGTCAATACAAGGGTGAAAGATTATTTTTTGGCCAATGTCATAGCATGTTCAGGTGGACAGGTGATACTTGACCATGTGAGGAATGAGAAAAAGCCAGTGGAAAGGAAAATGGCTGAAGTTGGGGTTAGTGACATGGGCAGAAATCAAATCAGATGGGCCTTCAGGGTAGAGTTTTACCCCACCAGCATGGTAAGCACGGGTGCTAGGGAGTAGGACAGAAGGAGGATTTCACTACCCAAGAACTTTCTTACCATTTCTAGAGTGGGAGCGGTGCAGCACTTTCTTTGCTGGACACAGTACCAAGAAATTTAATCTATGATCTCCAATCTAATATAGATCTTTTAGTCCCACTTTGTAGGTGAGGAAACTCAGGCTTAGAGGGAAGTGACCAGCCAAGTACACACGGCCAATAGCATGGGGACATCCTGGGGCTGGCTCACCCAGGATGAGCCAGCCCCAAATCCAGGGTCTTTCCTCTGCAGCATGCTGCCTTCCCACATACAGAACTGCTAAAAGTTTGTGATGTGCAGCATTTTACTTTTTCCAATAGTTTGACTCTTTGGGAGAATTTCCCACTTATTGACTGATAACATGAAAATAGCAGTAGCTCCATTTATATCATTATAAAATTATAGATAGTATAGCTGCCTCACCTTTTCTCTTAGGAATCATGGCCGCCAGGCATGGTGACTCACACTTGTAATGTGAGTCATGAATCCAGGAGTTTGAGACCAGCCTGGGCAATATAGCAAGAACTCGTCTCCACAACAACAAAAAAAAACCTAAGTGTGGTGGCATGTGCCTTTCATCCTGATTTGTACTCAGGAGGCTGAGTCAGGAGGATCCCTGGAGCCTAGGAGGTTGAGGCTACAGTGAGCTGTGCACTCCAGCCTGGGCAACAGAGAGAATGAAACTCCCCAACTTGAAAGGAAAGAAGGAAAGAAGGAAAGAAAGGAAAGAAAGGAAAGAAAGGAAGAAAGGAAGGAAGGAAGGAAGGAAGGAAGGAAGAAGGAAAATAGGTAGGAAAAAAAAGAAAGAAGAAAAGAGAAGAGAAAAGAAAAATCCTAACAAGAAGGTCTTAAACTAGTACCATGTAGAAAAGTCTTAAAATCTGGAATTAGATTGACCTGGGTTGAAATTTCAGCTTGTCTAGTTACTGACTGGTGACCTAGAGCAAGGCAGGCACAGATGTTGGGACTCAGTTTTGTTCCTGTAAAATGGGCGTATTCACATCTACTTTAGTCAATTGTTGTGAGGATTCAACGAGATAATTATGCAAACCAATTTTCCAAGTTTTTGAGACACTGAATACACATTAGCTGCTGTCACTACCACCACCACTGCTACCATCACCATCTCCACCATTACCGTTTGCATCACCACATCCTCATCATCACTGTTAGTTAACTAATTCATTTCCAGGTTAGGGGGACCTCAAACAGCCCACCTCCCTCTCCTGGCACATTCTGCTGAGCCTATTGCAAGTGAGTTGTTCGTTTTTCTGCCCTCACATTTTGAGAAAAATGTGGACTATTCTTTGGCAGGTGGCTGAAAACCAAGTCTGCCTAATAATGTCGTGCAGCAATTAAATTCAAGAACATTTGAAGACAACAAAAAGGAAATCCAAAAGACTTAAGTAACTCTGCAAAAGGAGATGACTGGATATGGGGCAATTAAAAGGTACCCTCTTTAAACTAATGACTATATCAGATGGAAGGACTCAATTTTTCTTTGAAAATTGCTTTTTTTGATCACCAGAGATTCAAGTGGGTATGGTGGGTACACTTAAAGCCCAGACTTCTTCACCACTCTACAATGCAATCGTGTAACTAAAAACCATTTGTACCCTCTGGAGCCATTGAAATAAAGAAAAAAAGAAGAAATTATTTGAGGCATCAAATTGATCCTTTTAAATAGGAAAAAGAGTTCACATGCAAATGTTATATAACATAGACGTATAACATAGATGTGATGCAATTTCCCTCCAAAAGGATATAAAGCATTCAAATTGAGGAAGGTACCCAGACAAGGCCATCTGCTTTCTTGATGGTTATCTAGATTTCATCACAGTACCTGCCACGCCCCTTCCTAGGCTGCTTGTAGCCAAGTTGACACAGCAGGTCCACAAAAAATCACTTATTAAATGAAATGATGCCTATAAGAGCCCCCTGTCCAGTGCCTGGCAAATGCTCAGCTTTTGATTAATGTCAGCTATTGCAATAAAACAACAATACTTTAGGATTGCAACGGCTTTTAAAATCATCCAGTTGAACGTCTCTATGTTTCACAGATGATGAAACTATGGTCCCAAGAGGTCATGAAACTTTCACAATATTTCAGAGTTACTAAAACCAGATCTTACCTGTAAGGGCATGAAGAAGTTTAGGCAATCTGAGATCTGAGATAACCAGAAAGTTCCAGAATGCTTCATGCTATGAAAAAGCTATTCCTATGTCATAGGATTGTTGTTTCATCACACTGATTCCATTGGCATTCCTTTGCTCATCTGTCCTCTCCAGGTTCCATGAGGGCAGAGACTATGCATGTTTCCACAATACATCAGGGCAGTCACCTTGCCTCTAGCATGTGTTCAGTAAGAGTACTGTTGAATCTGCTGAAAATGTGCCAGCACATGTCACAATGCCAAGGGACAAGCCAAACTGTTACACTGTCCATCCCAGAACCATGTGCAGGACTTTAATTAAATGTTAAGCTTCTAAAACTCTCAGAAGCGAGAGGGTTTTGTTATATGGCAATACCCATAGAAACAAGGTAGCACATGCCCAGCGAGTGAGTCAAGCCTGTTGTGGCTGATCCCTTCTCAGTACTGCTTCCTGCCTATCAGAGAGATAGTCCTGTGTACAATGAGCAAGACCAGGTAAAAGTTAGAAGAAGATTGTCCGGCAACCCAAGGGCTGAATCAGGGGATTAAGCTGAGAACTACTACACACTATAGGCATGCAGGGGACCACCTTCAGGCAGGAGAATTCTTTCAACGGCTGTCTGGTTGGAAATTTCATTGCCAATCCCAATGAGTTTTGTTTACAGTTGCCTTTTTTTAATGAATGAATTAATTAAAATTTAAGACAGGGTCTCATCTGTTGTCCAGGCTGGAATGCAGTGTCTTGATTATGGCTCACGGTAGCCTTGAACTCCTGGGCTTGAGTGATCCTCCAGAGCCTCAGCCTCTCTAGTAACTGGGACTATAGGTGTGCATCACCATGCCCAGCTAATTTTTTCTATTTTTTGTAGAGATGGACTCTTGCTATGTTGCCCAGGCTGGCCTCGAACTTCTGTTCTTAAATAGTCCTCCTGTCTCAGCCTCACAGAGTGCTGGGGTTATAGGTGTGAGCCATCGTGCCCAGCCATGGTTTCCTTGTTTGTTTGTTTGTTTGTTTGTTTGTTTGTTTGTTTGTTTGAGTCAGGGTCTTGTTTTACCACCCGGGCTGGAGTACAGTGATGTGATCATGGCTCACCGCAGCCTCTACCTCCTGGGCTCAGGCAATCCTTCCACTTCAGCTTCTGAAGTAGCTAGGACTACAGCACACTACCACATCCAGCTGATTTTTTTTGATCTTTTGTAGAGATGAAATCTCACTCTGTTGCCTAGGATTGTATTGAACTCTTGGGCTCAAGTAATCCTCCTGCCTCAGTCTCCCAAAGTGCTAGGATTACAGGTGTGAGCCACCACACTGGGCCATATGGTTGTCTTGAATGTAGTTTGATACTCACTCTGGTCCCAGAGCCAAGTAGCAACATGATGATGGAGAAGTCTTATGTCTCTGCATGAAGGCTTCTACCTACCGTCACTAGCGCAATCCATAAATCCAAGCACTCCATTTGTCGGCAGCCCTTTCCCTGTCACACTTGCAGGCCAGTGCTCTTTCCCCTCGATGTAAAGTATCCAGCTGTGGGCCACAAGACACAGGTGGGATGAAGGGCATGCAGGGATTGACAAGTCCTTCGCTCTCTCTGAGACTCAAGTTCATCATCTGTAAAGTAACAATTCTAAGACACTCTCAATTCACCCCACCAGATGGGTGTAAGAACCACAGAAGGTCACTGACAGATTTCTTCCAGAATGTACGTTCATACAACTGTAAACTGGTGTTCTATTTCTCAAAAGTCTTCTACTAGGTGTGGCAAGGTTAACACAGTGAATACCACCACACAGCCCTACTCTTCAAGGAGCTTAGAGAATAGGAGTAAAGTTACAGAAAAATGAATATGGACACACACATGCAATCATTCAGTTGCTAAATGTTCTTGTAAAGAAATCCAATATAGAATAAGCCAAAGCACAAATTAAATAATCTTTGTTTGATCAATTCTGAATACTCTCAGATCATTCAATAAAATCAGCATATAAAGTTTTACAGCTTTAGAGGAGAGGCATAAGGAATACATAAATAGGGTTCTATTATGTGAAATTCTATGAATTCAGAATCAGACACTATTTAAATAGATCAGAAAGGTGTCCTGGATTATATATCTGCCTTTTATTCCTTGTACGGAACCTGTATTTCCCATACAGTTTCACATGGTCAAAGGCTTGATGGACACAAGCCATAAGAACAGGTAAAAGACTTGTGTTCATGAAAAGGGTTTTTTTCCCTTATCAAAAAAAAAAAAGACATACTTGATATTTTGCCCAAACTGCTTAAAAGCAGCTTATATCTACACTTGACTTCGCAGTAAATGCAAAAACAAAAATCTCGAAATTTATAAACAAAATTTCTTTCTTGCTTCAGAGTCCTAGGCAAGGAACAACTTTCACTGACTCTCAGACATACTACAGCTTAAATGCTACAGGGACATAAAATGTATTTATTGTTGCTGTAGCTCAAAATTCCCATCTCACTACATTTGAACATTGATTCGGGGTTTACAAAAATAGCATCCGCAATATTGCCAAGGAGATCTTATAACCTTAACATAAAGTAAATATGAAAGTAGAAAAGAAATGTAACCTTTTTAAAGTTCTCTCTATGCAAATATCATGCAGAAGTCAGTGACTACCGAATACTCCCACGCCTCTTCAATATCTGAACTGCTCCTGAAAAAACCATCATGGCAAGCTTGTTATTCTGATCTTTCACAGATTTCCTTAAATTCTTATTCACTGGTCTCTATCTACAGCCATCACCAATAGGTGGTAAATTTCTTAAAAGTCCAACACAGTCATAAGCACAAAGCTCTGGGTCTATTTACCTTTTGAGACCAATTTGCCACCCAACGCTTAAGCCATCATTAAAATGAGATATATATTAAATGTGATAAAATTCATGGGACTACAAGTCCCTGCCCTGCTACCCTCAAAACATTTGTTTTCATGAGTTTATGTCCAGTATTGTTAGGGGTTTGAACTGGAAAAGAAGGACTTTGGAGCACAGTCTTCCAGGAAGACATGGGAAGACAGACAGATGGAAGAAGACACGGTGTGTTCCCCAGGCAGTGCCAGTAACACAGTCTGATACTCTGTACAGACAGACACTGCAAGATGAACCTGAGGGAGCTCATTTGATGAAAGCCATTGGGAGACTTGGGCCCAAACTGTGCTGCCTGCAGGCTGAAGTGACGAAGTGTGGCAAACAGAGGGACCTGCCCGGCACATCTCACCACAGACCTCACGGCAACTCTGACTCTTCCCCAGGAACATCAGTGGAGAGCTGCTGAACCTGTGGAGCCCAGTTGGAGCAATGGAAGGGACCAGCAGGCACAGGGGGGTCCTGTTGGGGGCTGTGGGAGGCCCTCAGGAGCGATCAATGCCAATTTGACTATATGTATGCTCACAGCTAAGATCTAGGGACATCCAGGTGTCCCATGTGTATACTAGACTGAACATGCATTGCCCAACTGGAATATAATCAACCATATTTGCTAAGTTGAAATGTAAAGTTTAAGCATCCCTTCAGGAATACTTGGCCATAAGTCACCTAAAGTGCTCGTTGATGATATGAAGCAGAATAAGGAAGCCTGTCCCTGTGTCTCCTTTCCTAGGACAAACTTGCCACCAACCCTGACACCTCTTCTACATATTACCAAATAATTCTGTAGCATATCTTACTACAGCTTCTAAGAGCATCTGATTTCTTGACTTAGTGCGATTTCTTAGGCACTAGAAACATCTGGTTCCTTGCCTTTTAAAATACATTTAGCTGGGCTCGGTGGCTCAGCCTGTAATCCCACGCCTTTGGGAGGCTGAGGTGAGTGGATTGCCTGAGCCCGTGGGTTCGGGGCCCGCCTGGCCAACTTGGTGAGACCTCATCTCTACAATAAACCAAAAATTAGCCGGGCGTGGTAGCGTGCACCTGTAGTTCCAGCTACATGGAAGGCTGAGGCGGAAGGATTGCCGGAGCCCAGCAGGTCGAGGCTGCGGTGGCCGGGAGCAGCCACTGCACTCCAGTCTGGGCGACGGAGTGAGACTCCAACTCAAAAAAATAAAAAATAAAATAAAATACATTTAATATTCATAAAACCTAAAACTTATGGCTCATCTTTATACGATGATTGGTGCTCATAATTGTATCATATGAGTCTAGAATGTGGCATTAACCTTGCAATGCACAATGAAGAATGTAGAACTAAGCACTCTTGAAAATCCAGGTGGAAATAGATCAGTCAATCAAAGAGTCATGTGAGAAACACTTCTTTTCTTCCCTTTTTTTTTGGAGTCAGAATCTCATTCTGTCACTCAGGCTAGAAAGAAGTAGCACACTCACGGCCACCACAGCCTCGACCTGCTGGGCTCAGGTGATCCTTCCCCCTCAGCCTTCCAAGTAGTTGGAACTACATGTACACGCCACCATGCCTGGTTAATTTTTTGATTTATTGTAGAGGAGGTCTCGCCAAGTTGCCCAGACTGGTCTTGAACCAGTGAGTTCAGGCAATCCTCTCATCTCGACCTCCCAAATTGCTGAGATTATAGGCATGAGCTATCACGCCCGGCCTGACTTCCTTTTTTAATGTTGCAACATCAGAGGTCACTTAGTGAGACAGTAGCCTAAACAGAGGAGAAAAATCCGGGACTAAATTATTTCTTCCGGCTTCTGGCAGGAGCTCTGACAAAGAGGAAATAATCTAAATACCAAAGAAAGTTTTGTTGTATGTGCTTTTTGATCTGTTTTGTTTTGTTATACAAGAGATTATGAAAACGTATACTTGTTAAATTGCATGAAACTTTCTTTCACTCCATCCTTTTCCGCTTAGCAGTCAATAAAAATATCTGTTTTCCCACACTTCTTCACCACTATACAATGCAGCCATGTAACCCAAAACTATTTGTACCCTCTAAAGTTATTGAAATAATAAATAAATAAATATTGCATTTTTTAAAATCTGTGTTTTCTATGAATTGGATAAAATATCATCCAAATCTCAATTTTAAAAATTGAATTATTAGCAAATTTTAATAAATTTTAGAAATTTGTGTAAGAATAAAAATGTCACATCCTCTTAAACAATACTGTTGAGAAGTTCTACCCAGTTGTTAAAAGTATTTTCCTGTGAAAAAATATATTTCTAGGGACACATATTTTAGCATTTTGAAAGTGTGCCTTTGTGGAAAAATTTTCATAAACAAAGAAAACTCTTAGATGTGTCAAATTTAACAATCTGCTTATGGTAGCAACATGAAACACTCTAAGTCTTTCAGGAAGTCCAACTTTTAAAATACTTTACATGACCAATGACATAAAAAATGAATTTGCTTCAGACTTTTCTTTTTGATAGCAGTGATGTGTTAAGAAAAAGAAAAAAAAAGAAACTCTTGTCAAAATAACATTTCATTTCCCTTGATTAGGTCTGCTTGCAAGTATAACAGGTATAACCAAAGTTTTATTAAGCACCTAAACCTTCATCTTGATTAAAGATATTCAGGACCAAGTCACATTTGTGTTTAAAAAGTGTTTTTTTTTTAAACTCTTCTCCAGAAACAAATGTTTTTTCCCAGTCATTTATATTTAATTCAAGATTCAGCAGATCTTGCAAAATATTATGTAAACCTTTGAAAAAACTGCTCTTATCAACTTGCAAGAAGCCAAACTGTGAAATGTATATTGTGTGACAGTGTAGATTTGTGGTTTCAGATTGAATGATGCGGCAAAAGTTCTTTGTAAATGGTAAATAGAGCATTAAGTATATGCAAGTTATTCAAACTACTGGTGAAGCTTCCTACATGATGATGACATAACTGAGTGATTTTTACTTTGTGCCAGTCACCATTCTAAGCACTTTACATATATTGCTTATTTATTACTCACAACAATTGGTGGAAGTGGATACTATTATTATTTCTACTTCACAGATAAAATATTGAAAGCACAGAGAAGTTAAGTAAAATGTCTAAGGTCACACAGCTCATCAGCTTATGACCAATAAAGTAGTTCTTCATGCCCTCATACCAATGTAATCACAAGTGAGGCTGGGAGCGGTGGCTCATGCCTGTAATCCCAGCACTTTGGGAGCTGGGGTGGGAGGATGGTTGAGGCCAGGAGTTCAAGACCAGCCTGGCCAACATAACGAGAGTTCATCTCTGTAAAACTTAAAAATAATTTTTTTTTAATCACAAGTGAAAGTGTTGGCACAGACTTCCTAAATGACCGTCTAGTTATAGTATGGTCCAGGTGATTCCACATATGGCTTCTTAGTTATTAAAGTAAAAGCACACACAAGTACACACAAACTTCTTTAAATATCCAAAGATTTGGCAAGCATCCTTGAACCAACACATATAATTTGTTCTCTTTATTTGAAAATGATTCCAATGAGTCTATGCTTTCCTATGCAAAGGCTCTTTCTGCTCTAAAGTAAGCAAGCAATAAATGCTTAATAAATGAGGGTATATTCCCCAGTGTGACAGTGTCTGCCTTCCTTGCTAGACACAATACTTGGAAATCTTTGGTTTGCTAAGGACAAAAGATCTACTCAAACCAACTAAAACCAAAAGTTCCAATAAGTAAGAGCTTGGATTTCAAGTGTGACTGGATCCAGGCACTTGAGTGATGCCATCACACCCATCTCACTGTTGCTCCTGCTGTGTGCTGCTCTGCTGTTTTCATCATTGACTTCCTCTTTCTGGGTTGGGCTCTCTTCACCAACAGTTAGGGGTTAATATGTAGCTATTCTAGAAATGAGATTACTTCTTTCTTTATACCTCCAACCAATGTCTCGGGGAAGCATTGGATTGGCATAGCCTGAAATCATGCTCATTCCTAAACCAATCACTGCCTTCGGAGGGATGAAGCATCTGACTGGCCTACTGAGAAACAAGAGGAAGACAAAGGGAGGAGAAAGGAAGCAAATATATAGAAGATGATGATGATGATAACGGAAGTGTGACATAAGAGCAGCCTCTCTGAGCACAGAGGTGTCTTGCTGATTTTTATCTTGTGTTATCTCAAAAATTTAACTTCCAAAACAAGGAAGCAAATGACAGATTATTCTCCTCTTCAGATCATGTCTTTTTTTGTGTGCCTCCTTTATTTATACTTAAAGGAATCGGACACTGAACAGCTTTGAACAAGGCAACACTTATACGAATGACGCATTTCACAGGAAGATTGTTTCTTTCTCTGTCTCATTGTACTTGGTGACAATTATGATCAGTACCATGGTGATTTTAATGGTATCATTCCAATAAATCTCCATGCATATTTAAAATCGTAAATTAACAAAAAGATACTATAAAGTGCACCCCATGGCACATTTATAATGTCTTTCTCAGACCATAGGAAAATGACGGGAGTTTCCCTGTGGTCTTTTCTCACATGGTCAAACCCTTCTGCCCTGCTGCATACAAAGGCTCCACTGATTGAAAGAGCAGCTATGTTTCTGTGTGGGGCCAAAAGCTTGAGGATCCAGGAAATTCTCAACTGGTTTAACGAGAATGAGCACCACACCTTCTGAGAGTTCTGCAGTGACCAAGTCACAAAGATCAGGTCTGCCCTAAGAAGTGGGAAAAAATAGGGAAGTGCCTTCAGGCAGCTAGAGTCTGAGAGATTGGGAGTTCAGATAAGAACACATGAGTACCTTGGGTCATTATGCTCATTCCTGACCCACATTTTTCCTAAAACGTTTTCCCACCCTCAACAGAGAAGGAGAGTCAGAGAGAGAGAGAGAGAGAGACCTCCCCCCCACTCCATGGAGATCCATTCCACAGTCACACAGGTGTCTGTCTTCACACTCAGACCCTGAAGTCCCCCCCACCCACCCTCAGCACTACTGTGAATTCTATTCTTCCCTTTCCCTTGACTTTTTCCTTGACCTTTTCTTTTTCTTTAGACCCAAAGGCAGAACATAAGTCCTACTCCTCAACCCACAGCATGCTATCATTATAAGTTTGCACCAAGCCCTTCACGCATTTGTTTATTACCTTCTGTCCCGTTCTTCCCTTCCATTTCCCTTTCTTAGTCTATAAGCAATCACCCCACTGTGTTTGATGAATCTGTGTGTATTCTCATAAGACACATAGAATCTCCTTATTCTGTGTGTATATATAGCTTTTGTAAATATGTTTTCATTTACACAAATGGTGTCCAAAGTCTTTGCTGGTCTTTTTGTTGTTTCTTTGTTCACTCAGTGCAGTTTTTAAGCTTTACACTGCTTCAAACTTTTGCATTTCACAGGACATCACTCTGACATCTCTCTATCCATCACCCCAATAATGAGCATCTCAGTCACCACTGCCTCACAACCACACACGACACTGTGATGGGCTCTACTCCCCAGAGAAGGACAGCCAGGTCTTGGGACTCATGGGCTGGCCTCCAGCTGAATTCCCTGTGTTGACCACTCTCTGAAGCACCTACCATGGTGACAATATCAGTGCAAAGCAGAGAATCTTAGGCTCAAAGAAGTTAAGTGATATACGCCTAATTTCTCCTGGCTAGTTAAGTGATGGGGTCAGAGTTCAAAGCCAAGTTCCTCTGACTCCCAGGTTTGCATCCCTTCATTGCACCACACTGCCTTCCACGAGGATCTTAAGATTCAGTGGCAGCAAGGACTTAAAAATCTTTCTTGTAAGAAAGCCAAAAAAGCATTCTTTCCCTTCATTCAGCGTCCATTCCCCCGGTGCCTTCAGGACTCTGGGAGCAAAGAGCAGAGCCTGCCACGGGCCACTGTATAATCAGAGGTGAGGGAGATCCCCATTGGCTGGGGGCCAGGCAAGCTTAGACCCCCTCACACCCCTGATGCAAGCAGATTAACAGCTGCCATCTGGCAAGCAGAGTTCCTCCATGCAAACTGCAGACCCTCCCTGTGGGTGAATCACTGGTGTGTCCAATACCAGTCAGGCCTGATGAAACTTTGATGGCTCTATTAATGAAGATGAAAACTTGAGATATGCCAAATACAGATTAAATGGCATCACGGTAACATGATTATTTCTGAATTACTAGCAACATTTTGAGATAGCCAAGTGACTAATCCTAGGGAAGGCTGGGCGCTTTGGACAGAGAATTCACTACTTCCAACCTCGGGGACATCTTTTGCTGAATCGGCGTAGTATTCTACTCCATGGAACACCTGAGAGCAGTGGCTTCCTCTGCAGTAGTAGAAGTCAGTCTTTGGCAGAGAAGATTTAATTTCTTACAGTTCCAAGGTTCCAAATGCAGAATGGTCTGTAATAAGATGAGCAAGGAGTATGTCAGGACAAAGGATGAGCAATCTCCAGAATCTGGCAAACATTCATGTCTGCAGCATTGTTGATGAAATTAGCAGAAATGGAAGGCTAGGAAGGGTTCAAAGTCTAAAAGCCACAAGCCAAGTCATTTTCTCCTACTCTCTTTCCACTTCTGTCTTTATTTCTCTCTTACTTAGTAGGTTTTTTTTTATGCTGATGCTTGAGTCCATCAGTGTGTGTCATTTCTGTGACGTAGGCACGGCCGTTTCCATTTTCCATATGAGACAGCAAGGCTTAAGAGTTGGTATCTTGTCTGAGGTCAAACATCTAGTAGCAGGACAAACAAAGCAGCAACCACAGCTCTTCCCATGTCCAAAGTTAGTATGCTCTGACGGAAATGCCATTGATTGACTTCCCAACTTTAGTGGGATAGCTACGGGGACTTCTGAAAAAATTCCAAAAATTATCTTCCAAACACATGTAAAGCCAGCCCCAAAAGAGAGGTGATGAAAATTTCATCTTTTTTAAGACAGGCGATTGGGATTTGTCAAATGATGGTGATGGGGGGAGAGTGGAATTGTTAGTAAATTCTGTAAATAATTTGATAAATAAAATGTCTTGCAATTTAGCCAAAATTGTATAAGAAACACATTACTTGGCTATGAAATCTTCAAGCATTCCTTTTTGCCCCTAAATGGCTATAAGTCTCCTTACAGTTTAGTCACAACAAGTCATGAATTGGTGGCATGGCACATGGTCTAAATTGTATATTATCTAAATAGACCTTGAGAAAGCCCACACTTTCTCCTTTCTCTTGAAGTGCATTTCCACACGCAGCAGACAGATGAACAAAACACTAGTTCCAAGACTTCTGATACACTGTACCTGTTTCAATCAGATGCATAATTGTGTTAAGACTGTTATTGTTTACTTTTCACACTATCACTAGCAACTTTAATTTTTGGTTAAGTTCTTGAATCCCTTTCTGGAAAAGCAAATGAGATCCCATTCTCCATTCTCCTGGTTAACAGTGTCATTATCACGCCACAGATTCTCAAACAATCAGCTAAATTCCATTGTCATTCTGAATTCCTTCTCTTTCTTTTGTAATGTATTCACAAACATATTCAGTCTTCTGCCTTCTCAATGGAGAAAATTTTATAGAAACTACCATAAACGGTGCATAATTGTAAATAGCTTTAAAAAGCCATATGGAAGGATGAATAATCTTCCTTTTTGTTTCCATCTTTCCCAAATATTCTTTTGCTTTGTGTTTTGCAATACCTTTTGCACCCAGCTTTGGTCAAAATTGTTGTTGGCCATTTGCCAGTTGAAATGTCCTACAAAATGAATTGCTTCTTTTGTAAATAAGAAAAAACTTGGTAACTTTGGGAAATATTGCTTCAAAATACCATACTGGAGTTATAGCTAGCTGTGAGCACTTTCTGTGGGGGCAAAGGAGTGCAGTGAGTTTATTGTCTGTTCAGCATGTATAAATCATGATCCGGGCAATATTTTGTGCTGCCTTCATATCTTCTAGCGGCTGTAGTTTGGGGCATCATGAATATTCTTTCAGGAAAGAATCACATATTTCCTCCGTCAGGATAGCCTTTCATTTTGGATTAAATTTTCAAGTGACACCAGTATCAGATGGAAATTGGTACAAATTTTTAACCACTGATTTCTTGGCTAAAGCTTAATGAGGATACCATGATAGTCAAGTGAATGAGTTTGCCCACTTTTGTTGGTTTCCTGTTCTGACTTTTTACTTTAAGAAGATGCCTTATTCTTCTGACAAGTTAAATGCCCACTTCTTCTAATATTATTCTTACGAGATAACTTCTGATTTGCTCACTCTTTATCTTCTTTCTTTTCCATAACACCTTGTGCTTTGCAGGGTGAAATTTATCTAAATGGCACATCGAGGACAGATATCAGAGTAGTGAGATCATTCTCAAACCGAAGCGGTTGTCAAAATTAACCCAATAATGCATTGCAGGGCACTTTAGGCCATGCTAACATTTAGATAATAATGTTTGTAATTTTTAGGGACTTAGAAATGACAAAGGAAGCACACTAAAGGGGGACTTATTAAAGCTCACATTTTAAAACAGGAATAATTATCTGTTTTTGCCCATAGAAAGGAATTATATGTGTATATGCACCATCACTACGTAGAATTATAAAAATAATTTTCCTTTTAATACTTTTCTTTCCAATATATTATTCTTGAGTCATATATCTTGATATAATACTCAAAACTTGATGATAAAATTTTTTTAAAACTTGATTTAAATGATGGACTAATTAAGGCAGGGTTGAATGGATGATCAATTACAACTGTATCTCTACACTTCCATTCATGATGTGAATTCTTTTTTTTTTCTTTTTACCTCTGAAAATTAACTGAAATAAGATATATTATGCCAAGATATATGGACAGGAAATTGCCACTAGGTGTGAACAGGAGGCATCCAATCTCTCCATTCTAATGAAAATGCAACCAGCCATATCTATACTCAGAATAAAAAAAAGAAAGAAAACATGTAAAAAGACTCAAATATTTCAAAAATTGGCATTACAAATAAGGTCATGTACAACCTACAAGAAAGGAGTTGATCTAATCAAATAATGAGATGTAAAATGTGTCAAGCCTTGTTAATTTTAAGACCCTCTCCCACAAACCTTTTAATATCATTTTAAGAAAAATCAGTTTAAGTGTCTATCTAAATTCAGAAGAAAAACATGTATATATATATAACATCGTGGTTCTCCTTAGACACATAGAAAAGAACAGTAACAACTATTCAGAATCACTATATAAAATTAAGCAAATGCTACTTAACACACTTGGCCAAATCATAGCTGAGTACTGAGCAAAAAATACAGTCATGAGAGTCTGTTGGGTATGAGACATGATGATTCTTCATAGTGTTAATTCATATTTCAAATGGCATTTCCTCTGAAAGACAAGTTGTATCTTGAGAAAGACTTCATTTTCACGACCAAGGCCCAATATTAACAGAATCTTAGGGTTAAACAAATAATCTAGAGTCTATTTTAGTGAAAATTTTAAGCAAGATCAACATTTGCTGATGTCATTACAAAAAAATACATTATTTCTAAAAATATTAAAATAACTCTCAGAGTGCACTCCATTTGAGTGTTTGTGTATGTGTGTTTTAATACAAGCGTTTTCTACTCGCAAACTTGGTCACAAAACTCCTTCTTTCCTAGGAGTGATGGTATTTTTGTTTTCATATGTGGCACTGTACATATTTCTATAGTTGTGAACAACTACATTTGATTAAAATCTGTCAGATTTATCTTTTTAGCAGGAGAAAAGAAATATGTGTTTCTCCCAGAAAGGAAATCAATGTGTCCTCATGATAGATGCAGAGTGGAAAGCTGGAGACTGTCGCTTTAAGTAATGAAGCAGAAAGACAGGGTAGCTATCACCATTGGCTGCTGACATCATTGTTGTGAGGCAAAGCCCTGTTTAAATCTTATAATCCTTGTTTATAGGGGAGACTTACAGTCACTGACCTAGTAGTTATTACTCCAACTTGCTATGTAACTAAGTCTTGCATCTTAGGTGTCCACGGTTTGCTTTGTTTAAGTTTCCTTAGCAACGTGGTTTAACCACAGCTCTGCTCTGTTGCTTTTCTGAAGTGCACGAAAGATTACTCCTTTCCCCATAGGAAGGCACCAGGCTTTCAAGCCCTCATAACTATACCAAAGAATCTCCCAACTCGAGACAAACATGGAGGCATCCTTGAAAGCAGCTTCCAGGCTATGCTAGAGACAAATAAAGTAGGAAGCATTCTCAAAGGGGGATGGAAGGCTGCTTCATGATAAATTAGGGGATGCTAACATGGCCAAAGTAAAAAAAAAAAACAAATGTGTCCAAAGTTCTCTTCTCTTTTTTGGAAACCACCTACCTCCCCAGAATCCCCAGGGTTTCTACATAGAGCTGTGCCAGATAGAAAAGAAAGCTCTTTTCTGGGATTATGAAGTTATGAGAGTTTCCATTCAGAGATGGTACAACCGGCAGGCACCCTCTTAAGCTGAGAAAATCAGGTAACTTCTAATGTCTTTGCAGCAGAAGTGTCTTTGCCTTTGTGGTTATAACCAGCTAAACCATTCAAATAAACAAGGTCAAGATGTATGAAATCACCTGTCATTTAAAATAGCTGTATCTTTTTGTCTCATGAATGAAATCTGTCAGGAAAGTATTTTAAGTGCTTATTTGCAGAATTTCAAGAAAAATATTCTATGCATAAGCCCCTTTCCTACCTAACTTACTTTACTCCTTAATCAATGGATGCTTCTAGAAGGCATTTTAAATGGCATTGCAAGCAGAGCACCCTAGTTAAGGATTTGGAACATGGTAGGTTCTTACCACAGGTTCATTCCTTATATATCAAACGTCTCAATTCCGTCCTACAAATTAGGCAAATAAGC
The DNA here is from genome assembly GCA_963574415.1 of Tarsius wallacei. Lineage (NCBI taxonomy): Eukaryota > Metazoa > Chordata > Mammalia > Primates > Tarsiidae > Tarsius > Tarsius wallacei. The sequence goes on along the minus strand of CAUYQG010123629.1, from coordinate 23,869 downwards.
AAAACAAACTAATGAATTTGCCTACAGCTAAATGATTCTCTGTCCTCACACCCCAAGTATACCCTCTATCTTTACCTCACTTTCCAAATCTCCAAGCAATTCAGAAATCAGGGTTTAAGAATTTCCTGAGAATTGTCATTACACCCATCATTACTAACTGGAAATCTTCCCACAATTCATATAAAATTGTAATAAATAAGATACATTTTTGCATTCCGGTAATAGTCTCTATCTAGTAGTCATGCTTTTGATTCATTGATGGATTTAATTTGCTAATATTCTGTTTATAAATCTATATTGAAATTGGTCTTCAAATTTTGTACTGTCTTTAAAAATTATCTTCACCAAAAAATTTGAATATCATTCCTTTTTATGTTCAGATAGAGTTTATATCGCACTTCAATTTTCTTTTTTTTTTTTTAAAGACTGGCATGTGTAAAACCATACAGGTCTGGTGCCTTTTTAATGAAAGGTCTTTCACTTTTCAGTGTCTTTTATAATAATTGGGCTATTCATATTTCCTACCTCTATTCTTGAGCTAATTTTCAGAGTTTGTATTTTTACTAGGAAATCATCCATTGCTTCTAGGTTTTTAAATGTATTTCTATAGAGTTGCATATAATACCCAGTAGTAACTTTCTCAGTCTTCTCCATATTTGTGGTTGCAGTTCCTTTATAATACTATATTTATTTCACGTTCTCTTTCTCATTCTCTCTCTTTCTCTATTTCTATAATTAGGCTTGACAAGTTTGTATTTAGTTCATCAATATTTTCAAATAATTTAATTTAATTTTACTTACTTGTGTATGTTTGTGTTCTATTTTGTTAGTTTTTACTTTTATCTTTATTAATTCCTTCCTTATTTCTATTTTATTTTATAACTTTTGAATTTAAGCTGAGTATTTTAAAATTATTTCCAACATTTTTTCAATTATTTTTTAAGAATTCAGACAGTTTAAGGATATAATTTTTGTCTGAGTACAAAGTTTGTTTGAACTTCTTACATCATATGAAATGTTCTTACTTTTATTACTCTGGATCATTTATAACTTTAATTTTGTTTTCTTCTTTGATCCAAAGATTATTTAAAAGAGTGCTTCTTAATTTTAAGAATTTTTTGGCAATTTTTTATATTTGTGTCTAGTTTTATGGAGCTATGATCAGAAATGTAGCCTATAAAAGCTCTACTTTTAAAAATTTAGTTAGCTTTTGTGTGGCTAATTACCTGCTAACTTTTACAAATGTTATGGACACAAAATAAGAATTTAAATTTCCTACAGCGTACATAGATACAGACACACACACACTTGTATGTAGATCTGCGTGTGTGTATGTGTGTGTGTGTGTGTTCCAGGTTATTGACTATCTTATTGAAATTCACTATATCCTTGTTCACTGTTATTTTCTTAATATACTAGATATGAAAAGTGTTTATTAAATATTCCCACTATAATTGTATTCTTTTATCACAATTCTAGGAATTTTTCCTTATATATTTGTCTTCCATGTTATTTGATATTTTGTGATTATCACATTTCATTAATGAACCTTGTAATCTTAATTCCCTTTTATTGTTACAGAGTATGTTTCTTCAAAGTTTTTTATGAATTCAGCTTTGCATTCTGGTTAATCTGATACCTTAGGTTTGATTTTGTTTTTGCACTTGTCTGGAATATTTCTGTCCAACCTCTAATTGACAGTATCCTACTTTGTCACAGGTATCACTCTTGTAAGTGGCACAGAGCTAAAATTTGCTTTTATTTTTATTTTTTTATTTTTTTAATTTTTTTTAAAATTTGCTTTTAACCTAATCTGACATTTGATAGGGAATTACATCCATTCATAATTCTTGCAATAACTGATCTACTTAATTATTCCATCTTATATTTAATTCTTATTTTGTATTTTTTGCTGTTATTTCTTCAACAGCTTTTCTATTTTTTTTGCTGACCTAGTTAAATTTCTCTTCATTTTGTTATTCCCCCTGGTAATTTGAGAGGTATTTCTGTTTGTCAAATGTGCTATCAATTACTTTCCTTCCATAACTATTGAAGCTAATTTTTACTCTCCTATTAGCATATCACTATTAAATCATTACTTATCTCCCACTGTATTAATCACGTTCCTTCTCCCTACCATCACACAAACCCATACCACTTAACTCGCGAATTTTTCTCCATCTCATTCTTTCTGTTTCAGTAGTACATACTCATCAAATTTTTATAAATTCCACTTATATCATTATCATGATCCATTATTTTCACTTTTTTTTGGTCTTGAAATTTCCATTGTATTCAGTTGTCCTTTGTGTAGAGAACTTTCGGCAGTGTTTTCATCAGATTTCTCAATATTGCAAGCAAGTATAATGCTAGTCCAATTCCCCCTTATTTTTAACTAACTTGATTGCTTTATTAGAAAAGTTCATGAGTTTGAGAGGTTTAGAAAGGGAGTTTTTTGTTTTGATTTTATTTTTGAATTTTTTGTTTTATTTTGTTTTGCTTTGTTTAGCATTTAGTGTCATGGTTCAGGTTCCCTGGGAAACATTCTAAGATGGGGATTTATGGGCAGGAATTTTTCTGAGGAATGCTCTCAAGGAGAATGCCTCTAAGGGATGAGGAAGCACAACAGGACAAAGGGAAAGCGGAGCTGCCTTCACAGAGGCCTCTGTGATCTGATGGGAGCTGGGTCTGAGTTTTCATATTGGGACAAGAGGACTAGTACTTTGCGTCTCCACAGCAGTCAGTCACTTGGAAAGGGACAGCAGCACGTGGGGGATTCGAGTGCCTGAGTCCATAAGGGGGTCTCTTTGACTCCACAGTGTCCACTGCACCAAATAATCAGGAACTGAACGAAGAGATACCTCATCGCAGGCTTTTGTTTGGATTTGTTTTGTTTTATCTTAATTTGTCTCAGTTCTTTACATCAGAAAACTAACATTTTCGTTCAGCTCAAGGAAATGTTCTTTCATGTTGGGTTTGATAACCACTGCTCCATATTTTCCTTTTGTCCTCTGACTGGCTCATTCTTTTTTTTTTTTTTTTTTGTGTTGGAGTCTAACTCCGTCGCCCAGACTGGAGTGCAGTGGCCGCTCCCGGCCACTGCAGCCTCGACCTGCTGGGCTCCGGCGATCCTTCTGCCTCAGCCTTCCGAGTAGCCGGAACTACAGGTGCACGCTACCACGCCCGGCTAATTTTTGATTATTGTAAGAGATGAGGTCTCGCAAAGTTGCCCAGGCGGGTCTCGAACCCACAGGCTCAGGCAATCCACTCACCTCAGCCTCCCAAAGGCGCGGGATTACAGGCTGAGCCACCGAGCCTGGCTGGCTCATTATTTTCATGTTAAATTCCCTAGATCTGTTCTTTTAAGTCACCTATCTTTTTACTCGTGTGTTTTTGTCTTTGTCGCATGTTGTGCTTCTTTTTACTTAATCCTCCAGATCTCTAATTCAACCGCTAGCAAGAATTAAGTTTTGTGCCTTGATTCATTTAATGGCCATTTAAATTCAGAAATCATGACTATAGATATAAAAGATCTTCATGGCATTTCAATTATATGACTTTGAGAATGCTCTGTTATTTTCATGTCCATCTCTTCTATTAGGTCATCCTCAGCAATGCGTCATCAGTCCTAACCATTCAGATTTCTCTCCTCTGGTTCCTGAATCCCATTAGCAGAGATGTGGTTTTTCTTGAAGGTCATGTTCTACTAGCATGTACAGGCCAGGTGTGGTTTGAAGCAGGAGAAAGTCAAAACTGGTAGAAGGCATAGAAATTTCTATTTTTGTTACCATCAGTCGAGGCACTGAAAAGACTGGCAGGAGACCCAACCTACCAGATGCAGACATTTCTCGGCTGGTCCTGCCTCCCTTTTCCGGGGCTACTACGGTCAGCAGAAGCAGATCATCCTTCCATAGACCACAGTGTGGTGAAGATGTGTGAAGGGATTTCCTCAGGAAACACACGTCTGCTATTTTCTCCCAGACCTGGAGAAGAGGCTAACCTTGCCTTTCCCGCTTTTTCAGCTCCAATTCCACTCTCAGAGGTCTCTGGGCATCCCCAGTATCAGAGTCCCCATCCCATTGGCGACCATGATGCACCATGGCTTGAAAGGGCTAGAAAGGGAAAAAAGAGTCAGGAGTAGATAGATACTCAGCCACTATCCCCACAGAATCCAACCGCCCCCAATCAGGGTTTTCTTTTTTTTTTTTTTTCTAATGTGAGTTTGGTTATACCTTCCCTTTCAAATAGTAAGTTTCTTGCTAGCAGGATCATCCCCTCTTTGCCTTCACATTTCTCTGCTGCTATCACATATGACTCAAAGGGCATTGTAGATACTTAACAGACGGGTGCTGGCCTTGGCAACAAATCCTGTGACCTTATTCAGTATCTTTTAACCTTGGTGACTGAAAAATACAATCTCAATGGCTGGAATTCCATGCACCAAACATGCCAAAGTATCTAACTTGGGGAAGCCCATGCATACCTACCCGCTTATCTTCCAGCAGTCAGGTGATGCTGGAAAACTGCATGCTTGGTGGAGGTGGTGCCAGTGTCTTGGGGAGTGAGGAGAGGAAGTGTGGCACTGGATTTAAACAAGACAGAGCTGGGCTCCAATTCCAGTCTTCCCACTTGCCAACCAAGTGATGTACCTTCTCAGAACCTTAATTTATTCACATATAAAGTAGGTGAAGATAATAGTTCTTTCTTCTCAAGGCTGTTAGATGAAATTAGATCATGACTTAATATACCTGGCATATAGGAGCTCAGTAACTATGAGCTAAGAGCATTATTAGTCTAACCATTATTGCTACAGTGACAGAGGGTGATGGGTGGCCAAGTTGAGGGTAGAAGCAAGGAAAGGGGACAGGAACTGGGAAAAGGCCAAGAAAGAGGAACTTAACTCGGAGTCTTAATCCAGAGATCTTGAAAACACTGGTTATTTAAGGAGGTTTTAATCCCTTTTCCAATCCCTTGTCTCTATTTTGCTCAGTAATGTCACACCAAAACTCCGAAGAGAGTGTCTTTCCCACCCAGTCACCACAGAGAGGGCCAGAGGGATGAAAAGGAAGGGAGGAGGCATGATGGGGCCATAGTCATGCAGCCCCTAGCTAGCCCCTTGGTTCCCATGATTGGAATACTTCAGCTTTAAGGGTCACTAGTATGAAGAGAGAGCACCCCCTTTGATTTTTTTTTTTTTATTGAAGTCAGGAAGACGGAGACACAGCTCCATCACTGTCCCACCTGACCAGAAATCTCTCAGAGGCAGCCTGGGCGCTGGTGCCAGATGGCCCAGGGTTCTAATCCCAATTCTGCCACTGACTAGCTGTGTGGCCTCAGGCAAGGTGCCTCTCTGTGTCTCAGTAAGAGGAGAATTTATGAACAAGTATTTGCATAGCATTATTTTAAGGACTTCATAAATACTAATGTATCTATTCCTTATAATAGCCATGGAAGGTAGGTCAGATAGGACTCCAGAAAGATTAATTGGTTAATATATGCAAAGTGCTTAGAGGCCCCTGTTTGGCACATAGTAAATGCCATGTAAGTATGATTGGTATTATCACTATTATTGTAAATGCTACTTATTAGATGTCATCATCATCATCATCATCATCCTTGTCTTTCGGAGGTTCTGTTGCAGTTTAGCACTTGGTGGCATTTTTTTCTGAACTCATTCCCTCACCTGGCTCTTCCCATTTTTTTTTTTTTTTATTGTGTCTCACTCTGCTTCCAGACTGGTGTTCAGTGGCACAACCACGGCTCACTGAAGCCTCGACCTGCTGAGCTCAGTCAATTCTTCCACCTCAGCCTACTGAGTAGATGGGACTACAGATGTACACCACCATGCCCAGCTAGTTTTTTTATTTTTCTGTAGAGTTGAGGACTCGCTATTTTGCCCAGACTGGTCTTGAACTTCTGGGGTCAAATGGTCTTCTTGCTCAGTCTCCCAAAGTGCTGAGATTACAGGTGTGAGCCACCGCACTTGACCTTTCCCCATTTTTGAACCATTTTAGTATTTCCATTTGCCTAGCTTTACGTCCTCATGGTCTGAGACCCTGCTTCTTCCAGAATTTTTTTTTTTCTTTTTTTGGTGGGAAAGCAAGATTTATTGAGAGGACAGAAAAGCTCCCACAGCAGGAGGGGACCCAAGGGATTGCCCTCTTCTAGCTCACTAAAATGAGTGCCAACTCCCCAGGCCCACGGTGTGCCAAGCACAGTGCTAGATGTTTTCACCCACACACAGTCTAGGGCTTGGGGAAGCTGGGATTCAAAGATCATCTCCAAAGCCCAGCCTCACCCAGTTTATACCAAATCTTTTAAAAATGTTCACCTTACTTTCCAAACCTTATTAGCCATCTCTCTTAAACACTGAACTGATTTGTTTGCAAAGAAAATCATCTAAATACTTAAAACAAAGATTCATGCTAACTCACTATACTTACATATGATTTTCAGTTGTTAACGTGTTTGAATTTTTTTAAATGATACTAAATGAGCTGATGTGTCGCATGTATATACCTTCTTGACAAACGATATGTTCTTTTTCAAGCACATAAGCCTAAGTAGTCTAGTGGTATGGATAGACTAGATACGTGAAGAGGAAAAGGCTGGTTACAAGAAGTGTGCAAAGCACATGCCATTTTATATATCTGCAATGGCATATACCAATGGGATCATAACAACTGAATTGTAGTGAAGAGGAAAATCCATTTTTTTTGAGTGTTCTTAATTTTGCTTTTTGTATATTCGAATTGTTCTCTATTGTGAGTAGGTACTGCTTTTAAACAAAAAACAATAGAATAAACCATATTTAGTGGAAAACATAGTGAGGCACTTGTCTCAACCAACTGAAACTGTCCTCAGTTGAGCCTTTCAAGTTAATGTCTCATCAGGCTGGGTACTTGTCTAATGGATGGCTCAGTCACCTTTGGCCCATCACATTGTTATTTTATTTTGAACTTGAAATATCTAAGTGGCAACGTCCAGAGCTGTTTAACATTCTTTTTTTAGTCTTTTGAATGTATAGAAAGTATATAAAAATTCTTCTGATTATCATGATGAAATCAAGAACAGCCAATCCTACATGTTGAAGGCAAAATCAACATCTTTCTCTCGATAAATGAAACGGAGCAAAGTCTGACTCAAGTTCCCATCTCTGTCCCCAGTCAGCAGCCTCCTAGGATGCAAAGCACACTGAAATCCCTTGGCTATGTTGAAAGCACCCTCAGATAGAGGGCATTTACCCTCCTGCTGCATTTTCTTCCTCATATAACTGGATATAGTTTCTTAAACTTCTCTTTTGCTTCAATATATATTTTTACCACATTCATTAACAATTTTCCAAAGTTCTCATTTTTTATTACTCTAGGAGTACACCTGACATGAAATCTAATGAGTAAGGAGCTGAATTTATATTTTTATAGAATTTGCATTTTATATTTGTTTCGATTTCTATTTTTCTGATTAAAATCAGAAGTGTGACTGGTATTTTGCTTATTTCTACAGGAGAGAAAGAGGAGGTTATATTTGCTCAAAATAGAAATGTATCTGTAAGGTAAAAATTTCAGTTTAATGTCCAGATATTATATCTTTGTACTATCAATACATGAACAACTGTGTGTATATATGTGTGTGCATGCGTGCTTGCTTTGCTTTTCACTAGGTTGATTGGCATTATGTAGAATGCCACAGTGGAACTGAAAATCTTTCTTCTACTTAAAAAGTTAGGATAAATGAAATTTAAATTTTTCCTTGTATTTTTCTTAGGTACCTTTGGGAAATGTTAAAGGCACAGGTTAAAGCTATTAAAAGGTACATGTTTGTTAGTGAGAATTATAAGAACTGGCATAAATGAATATCATGAATTACTAAACGCCAAAAACGTTTAAGAAACATTAGCCTAAAAAAGTGAAGAATAAGAGTGATTTAACAATTGGTTCCAAACAACAGGATGCTAGAGAGTGACCATCTTGTCGCCAACCCCACCTAAAGACAACAACTTGTGAGAATTGCCTTTAGACTCTGTTGTGTCTTGGATTGAACATAACATAATGCTGGACACATGGTAAGTGTCCTTCATTGCTTCTTATTCAGTGTACTTCTTGCGTGCAGACACTGTGTGGCCACCTGAGGCAGGTAAACAGAGCTGCACCATGCTGCCAGAGAGGTAAGCCCAGAGTGTTCTGAAACCAGGAGTCCACTCATAACCTAGGTGTACACCAAGGAAGAGAAGCTGCACAGAAAAGGCAACGTGTATCTGAGTCTAGTTTGATGGATGAAGAGAGATTGCCCAAGTGAAGAGAAGAAAGAATTCCAAGGATTCCAGACAAAGGGAATTGCATGTACAAAGACACCAAGGATGCCAGGCGGAGTGGCTCACACCTGTAATTCTAACACTTTGGGAGGGAAACGTGGGGGAATCACTTGAGGCCAGGAATCAAGATCAGCCTGGATTAACATTATGAGACCCTCATCTCTACAAAAAATTTGAAAACTAACCAGGCATAGTGGCATGCCCTTGCTACTCTGGAGGCTGAGGCAAGAGGATTGCTTGAGCCCAGGAGTTCAAGGCTATAGTGAGCTGTGATGGTGCCACTGTACTACAGCCTGGGTAACACAGCAAGACCTTGTCTCAAACAAACAAACTCACTAAGATATCATGATGTGCTCAGCAAATCCACTTCTGCATGACCAGAGAACAGAGGTTACAGAAAGAGATAGCATTATAGAATCAAGTCAAGGTACATCAGCAAATGTCTATCTTGTGCGCCATGTGAAGAAGTTTGGGTTTTGTCTCTGAGGAAATCATAGAACACTTACAGTAAGGACTTTCTATAGAGAAATGACATAATCCTATTAGCATTTTAATGTTTAAAATATCAATTCTGGCAGCAGTATGGAGAATTGACTGGTAAGAAAGTAATGTGGGATGCTGATGCAATATTCCAGGCCAAAAAAATTAGGAACTGAATTAAGGTTGTGACTACAGGAATAGAGAGAGGGAAGCAAAGTCATCCAATGATAAGCAGTTAGCCCTGACAGAACTTGTGAATTGTCCTGATGAAGGGACAGAGGAAGGAAATGGTCTGGGATTGCCCTAGGTTCTTCCCTTGGGTGACTGGATAGATCATGGTACATTTTCTCAAAATAGGAAATACATATATAGATTTTGAGGGGCTACCAGGGGAGATAATATAGTTTCCTAGTCATAGGGTTTATGGTACCTGTAAGATGTTTGAGGAAAAAATTGCACTTATTAGAATATAGGCTCTATGAGGATAGGGGTTTTGTTGGTTGAGTTTGATTCATCTGTAGTTCCTAGCACAGTACCTGGCAGATGATAAATGCTCAGAAAATTCCAGTCAAATATGTGTTCCTGGCCACATTTATGGATCTGAATCTCAGTTATGTAAGGCTATTTGGTTTTCTTGCATAGAAAATTCTATAACTCCTTTGTATCTACCAAGACCATGTTACATCCAGAAATACAGAGATTCTGTTCCATGCTCAAAGGAGTGAGTTACAAAAGTATTTTGATAGATTCCTAATGGTTCTACTTATTATTATTTTCCAACACATATAGGCAGGGTAGTTTGATATTTTTGTTCATCAACAGAAAAGGAAAAACAAGTTTTTAAAATGGTCAAAAAAGAAATGAAGTCATTGGAGTGAGCCTCCACTATTGTTCATGGCAGATGTGGCTTTCAAGTTGCCTTTGAAATGATAAGAAAGGCCAACTAAGGATAATTAAGCTTAACTGTGAACAACATGTACTTCAAAAACTCTAAAAGGGATTGTTGCATTAGATGAGAAACAGTGAGAATTACATTGCTACAGTAGAAGTCTAAAAATTTAAAAAAAAAAACTTTAAGAAAAAAATACTCTAATAAATGGCTCTGCTACTTGGAGAAGTTGGAACAAATCTTCTTTTCCAGAGAAGCTTGAATTACCTGCCTATCCCTTTAAGCATTTTCATGTACAAATCAAACACAGATGGCCCATTACGTTTATGACCTCACTGTCGATTACTCTAGATGGAGCATGCATTAATTATTGAAATATTTTCATAGTATACAAGTTTTTAGTGGCTACATTGCCACAGATAATTTCAACTTTCTGATTAGAAGCTGGTATAAACAATTTTATTTATGAGAATTAATCTCTTGAATGTAGTAAAAACTACGAATACAGTAGAGCATTTTTTTTCCATTTAACAAAGCCAAACTAGAAATCCTGGCCTCTATCCTTGAAAGTCACCATTATGTTAGCATTGCATACAATACATAAACTCTGCCAAAATCTATTACAATTGTAGTAAATTTTGATTACTGGAGTTGTTTGTTATTTACATCTAGAAGGCAAAGATAATATTGGGAATAGCCCTCTTCTATTCAATGTATAAATTACATCCATAAAATATCTTGTTTTGTAAACAGTAAAAAAAAAAAAAGGACTAAACTTGGTTGAAGCTTCAAATTGTTGCATCTATTTCAGTTCAAGTCAATAAACACTCAAGATGACATGAAAGTCCACAGAAGGGTTTAGACTTTTAATGGTGCCCCTAGTTTTTCTCTGAAATGATAAAATGTTGGGGCTATTCACTGTTAAAGAACAATAAAAAACATTCCAAGAAAGGGACACTTGCGGAGAAGGCTTGTGGAGAAACATTTTGAGAGGCCTTAGGGTTAGACACACTTTCTGTCATTCTAGGGAAAGAAGCTCTTCATTCAACAGACATCAATTGAGTGCCTACTGTGTGCCTGGAACTTTCCTAGGCACTTATAATACTTTGTGGGAGAGGAGATAAAACTCTCTTCTCCTGCCAAACATAGATTCTAGCAGCACTGATTACCTCCTTAAATTCTCTTTGCACAAAGAAGGAAGTTGAAGCTTAAGAAGCTAACTTGCCTAAGATTACCCAGACAAAATCCAGGAAAGCCCAAAAAAGACCCCAGGCCATCTGGCCCCACAGCCTGTCATCATAACCCACCATATCTCCATTTCCAACCTTTCTCTTGCTCAAAGTTCTATTTATCTGGTTGCTTGTGAATTTATATTTAAATGCACTCCTCTGGACTTTCTTTAGTAAAAGTCTTCATTTAAGTAGGCTAGCTGTAAAAAAAAATAGTCATCTGCATTTCTTCTTTCACTATAAAAAAAAAGAATGTTCAGGCAAAGAATGGCACAAATGAGACAGGCATCACAGGAATGCCAATTTCACAGCCCAATGGGATAACATGGCCCCAAAGTACCAAGCAAGGTCAGCGTTCAGTGGTTGGCTTCTTTCTCTGGCCAAAACCAAGCGGATATTGAACACTAATTCCAGTGAGGCAGAAATGGAAAGTGCTGATGGCTTTCACAAAGGGTTTGCACAACATAGAAGAGAGAAATTCCCACATATATCAGTGACAACTAAGACCGGGAAAATATCATTGTCAGTCAGAACAACACAAGGAGATGAAAATCTAGCATCTGCATTAGAAGGTAATCATCTCCTAGTGAGCAATGTCTACTTATTAGACCCCTCTGGCAGACATTTATAGGACACGCTGTTAATGGAGAGAATTTGTGTAAAAATTAATGATATATTAATAAATTAAATGCTGTTCAATAAATTTGTAATATTAATTTTACTAAATTAAAAAGCAATGTATTTTCCTACTGCTAATGATAAAACTCTCTCAAGTTTGTTTATCTCTTCACACTTTTTTACTTTTATTTTTTATTTTTATCAGAGTCTCTCTCTGTCACCCAAACTGGAGTGCAGTTGCATGCTCATGACCACCACAACCTCCACCTGCTGGGCTTAGGCGATCCATCCATCTCAGCCCTTCAAGGAGCTGGAACCAGATGCGTGTATCACCAAATCCAGTTGGTTTTTTTTAATTGTAGAGATGAGGTCTCGCCAAGTTGTCCAGGCTGGTCTTGAATCCTGGGCTCAGGCAATCCTCTCGCCTCTGCCACCCAAAGTGCTGGGATTATAGGGGTGAGCCCCCGCCCGTAGCCCCCATACTTTTAAAACTCTTTTGCTAGGAAGAGACAGAGTCAGAGACCTCAGGAGATTTGTCTGGGATGATGTGATATTTGACAGAAGACAGTCTAGAACCTAGAGTTACTGATCAACAAGGTCAGTCTCTGGACACTCTTTCAAGTTACTTCTTATTTGATCCCCACCAAAGTAGACAGAGAAGATATGATCACATCCATTGACCAGATGAGAGACTGAAGTTCAGGGGTATATAGAACAAGTCAATGCTCAATTCCATTGTTAAAAATAAGAAGAAGAAGAATCACGTATATAAACTCTATTAAAGATGTATTATGAAAGGGTCTGGATAACAGGAGATAGAACATGTAAAAATAGAAAATGAAAGATGCAATAATGTACAAAGTAAAGAAGGTATACAGTTGTGGGAGTAATTAATTTTATCTAGGATTGAGAAGGGGTCCAACCAATTACAAATACAACCAACTGTAAAATCTAATGATCTTATGACTACTTACAGGGGGTCTGATGCTCTGGTTCTTTATGGGATTGTGCATTACCTTGGATACTTATTAAAAAATAGAATATTGTGCTTACAGAATCAGAATCTTTGGACATAGGACAACGAAATCTGGTTTTGGGGGTCATGGTCTAAAATCACGCTTCTTAAAATGTGGTTCAGGGCCAGCAGCAGCAGCAACACCTGGAAATCTTGCAAGAATGCAGAACTCAGGTGGAGCACAGTGGCTCACACCTGGAATCACAGCAATTTGAGAAGCTGAGGCAAGAGCATCACTTGAGGCCAGGAGTTTGAGGCCAGCCTGGGTAACATAGTGAGACCCCATCTCTACAAATTTTTTAAAAAAATTTGCCAGGCATGGTGGTGCACGCCTATAGAGGAGGCTCATGTGAGCCCTGGAGTTCAAGGCTGCAGTGAGCTATGGTTGTGCCACTGCACTCAAGCTTGGCGACAGAGCAAGACCCTATCTTTAAAGAAAAACAAAAAAAGTGCAGAAACTCAGACCCAACCCCAGATATACCACATCAGAATCCACATTTGAAAAAAGTTCCCAGGTGAGTTCCTCCACACTTGGCAGTTTAAAGAGGACTAGTGTCTACCATCTCCTTCCTTCTATATATTCATCTCATCCAAAAAAACAAGTCAGCATGACATGAACTGCTTTTAGTGAACCCATAAGGGACCTAAGTGGACTCTGTTTCTATTTTCAACTTCCTTCTCAGTCTAGATTTTTATCTTCCTCCAATAAAAGTTTACAAAATATCCAATTAAAAATTTCTCCTAAATTCTGTTGAAGCTCAGCATCTAACTCATGGGCCAATAAGTGTTTCAAGTGTTTCCAAAATGCACCTTTAAAATAACTTTGAAAGTAAAACACTGTTTGCATATCTCTAAATTTCTAGTAATTCTTCCATTATTCACAGTTCCTCAAAGACTGGAAAGGGACTTTGCCAGTGTTTTTTGCTTGTTTGGTTTTTTGTTGTTGTTGCTGTGGGTGTGTGTGTGTGTGTGTGTTTTTTTTTTTTTTTTTTTTGCTCCCTTATAAGATAATCAATCTATCCAGATAAGGATACATGGGTGTGTTTTTAGTAGCAGGAAAAGATTCCATGAGTTCTACCCTTATACTGAGGCTTCCTATTTCTCTTGCGTTTGTTTAAACCAGTTTCCTCAAGTGGAATCAGGGTAGTTTCTCAGTTTATCCATCTCCAGTCCCTTGTTTTCTAGAGGAATGTGTGACCTTCCCTAGTGTTAGGGTAACCTCTCCAGTCATCTTTATGGCATTAGGAAAAAAGGAATTTGCTTCCTCCAGTCCCACTCTTCCCACTCAACTGGGAGCGATAGTGTAATGCTTGAATTTCAAATATGTCCACTCATTACAACATTTAAAGAAATTGTAAGAAAATAAATTAACTTCCTAATCTACCTTCCTGACAAGTTTATGTTCCATATACATACCAAGTTAAGTTTTCATATGGGTTTACGTCTTAAATTTCCTTAAGGTTATATCAAAATCTTTTTCAAAGTGTTATAGATGTCATTGCATTTTAATGCCCACATAAGATTTCTTTCTTTTTTAATTTTTCTTTTTTTTTTTTTTGTCTTGGGGTCTCCTCTGTCACCCAGGCTGGAATGTGGTAGCATGATCACAACTCACCACAACCTTGATGTCCCGGGCTCAGGCGATCCTCCTGCCTCAGCTTCCTGAGTAGCTGGGACTATAGGTGTGCACCACTATGCCCAGCTATTTTTTTAATTTTTCTATAGAGAAGAAGTCTTGCTATGTTGCCTAGGCTAGTCTTGAACTCCTGGGCTCAAGCAATCCTCCAGTCTCGGCTTCCCAAAGTGCTAGGATTACAGGCATGAGTCACTGCGCCCAGTCTAATATTTCAATATTGATATGTTATATAATGTAATACATCTACTACTTTTGGACATATAGTTGGCTTCCAATTTTTCAGTATTAGAAATAAATTCTACAAGCTAATTTTGGAGATTCTAGAGATTCAATCTCAATATATGACAGTTATCCTCAAAGAAAAGAAGAAGCTGGTTTACAGCCAGAATGACATGGCTAACTTCCATTAGGATTCTCATAAGTATATACCATTAGTCACAGGGGGTGAAAAGGCAGAAAAGTGAAGAGAAAACTATATAAAACTGATCCTTTTATCTTAAAAATCAGCTGAAAGTACATGTTCTACTAATAGACTCAAAGTATCATTTTCATCTCAGAATTAGTATAGGTAACTTAGTCTAAATATGTTATTAATATATATGGGGTTAGCTTCATTACACTTGAAGGTTCTGAGTTACAAACAATCCATGGGTTAGAGAGTAGGCCATTTCCTGATTAGATGCCTGCACTGGAGTAGAACAGAACAGAGTCTTAACTGAAGCATAACATTTTAATACAGTTACAATTTGACTACATTTGCACATTCTGTTTCAAACTGTAAAATCTAAAACACATCCATCACTTAGAATCTACTCAACCCTTATTTGGCTTATACGTGGTCCAACCATTTCACTTCGGACTAGCACAACCTCTGACTTCTGTTTTTCCTCCCCTGTTTTAGTCCCTGTCACTGTCCCCCTAATAATAGTCACACTCATTTGGTGGAACATGAGGGAGACAGGAAAAGCCTCATGAAGAAGCCTGACACTAAAGGCAAGAACTTCTCTGGAGTTGAGGAAAGGGCATTCTAGGCCATGGCAAGAGCAGAGAGGCAGGAAAGTTGAGGGAAATGACACCATTTTGTTTTGCTAAGTAAAACATAGATTAAAGAAGAAGGAGGAAATAAGTTTAAAAGATGAGTTTGGGAACAAATCGTGGAGGACTTTAAATGACAGGACAAAAAGTGTGGATAGCAAGAAGCTATTTTAAGCCACTGCAAATCAAAATCAGATTTGTGTTTCTTAATGATTTAGCAGGGTAAGATGGGTAGAAGAGAGAAGACCCTGGCAGAAGCAAAGTAATATGGAGCTACCAGAATGGGTCAAAGATAAATCTGAAGAAGTGGCAGAAAACAGACTGGGGAGGAGGACATGGGTGCGAGATTCTGTGGAGAGGAACAGAATTCACTGGGTGGAGGGTGTGAGGAAAGTTGTTCTTGGTAAGTTGTTCCCAGAAAAAACTCCTTCCTAGGTCCTAAATCCTAAGCAAATACTGCTTCGTTATAAGACTTTCTCTCTCTGTTCCCAAGGCTGTCTTCAAAAATTGTAAAAATATATAGGTCTTAGGTATAAAACTAGAAAGTAAATTAGAGAGAGAGAGAGAGAAAGAGAAGAGTCATCTCTCTAAGGTAGAAGAGGGGGCCAAAGTTTAGGAAACATGGTGGCAACCATAGCTCAAAGAGCACATGGTTATGCCAGAGTTTAGAAAAGTAGTGGCCTATTTGAAAATTTTAAATTCCTTAGTCCTGAGGAGTCACTTTTCTCCTCATTAAATATAAGATCTTATACTAAAGACATCTTTCCTCCAAAATGATTGTTTTTTTAAGTCAATGAGGCACTGGTTTAATCCACTAGTCAATGGTTGAATAATGAGAGAGAGAGAGATGATAGATAGACCAACGAACTTACTTCTATGACCAGTCTCCATGAAAGCTGCCAACTTTATGCAAGATAACCAAGGCAACTCCGTTCAATGTAATCATGGGGCATCCCCAACTTAGTGTGGCAAAATAAACATCAAATGGCATTTGACAACTGAATTGCCAACACAGGAAAATCCTCGCAGATGTCATATTTAAAAGGAAATCTGAGACATCAGGACGATGAGATGAGATCCACGAATGGCACTGATTTACAATCAGAATGAAATAATCTAGATTGGAATTTATTCACTGAAATATGTTTCTAGGTTCAAAATCAATGGAAACAAACTATTCTCTAAATTAGCCACCCTGTTTCCAAAACCCTTATATCAGTTCCAATTTTAGAGGACAAGGGAGAGCTAACGCAACCGTAATATAATTTAGCAGATAATGATGACTGGCAAAATCATCTTTTGCTTCCTTAAGACATTCTTTTACTTAAGAACCTGATGGTGTTTGGGATAAAATGTCATAAGAGAGGTTCTAGCACATGAGTGAAAAGAAAATATTAACCCACTCTGTAGCCATGAGCAGGATACATCGTTCAAGCAACTCAAAAGAGAATCAGAACCTAAAAGACAGTTCGAATATTCTTGAAAATACTAAAACAGCTCTATTTGTAATGGGGCACTTCGGAGGATTTCAGTTATTTGGGTCACATTATTTTGACGCTTTAATTCAAAAGTTAAGTATTAACGTGAATTGTTTCTTTCTTATGTATTTAAAAGTAATAACCACCGCGACGGTTTTTAAAAGATGTATATTTCTTTGAGCCTAAAGTTGAACACAGTCTGCACTACTGAGCACGTGAGAATCACTCTGGGAAAAGGGTGTTTAATGAATAACTTTACAGTAAAAGGCCTTGAAAACTTCCTCTAAACATTAGACTTGTGCTTTCTTTCTGAAATACATTAACAGCCTCCAGAAGGCTCATAGATGCTGGCAAGCCCGTTAGGCAGACTTTAGAAGCCCCTGACATTTCGTGAGCAGGAAGGGTGCCTGCACACTCTCCAGTCCCTCCCCCAGCCCCTCCCCCACCCAGGCAGTGTTTGGAGATCCTGTTGACTTGGAGTTCTGCTGAGGAGAAAGATTGATAAAGCAAAGCAATCGGAGTTATTTCCTATGCATGAAATTGATTAAATGCTCCACTAAATGGCTTATAAATTTGCTTCTCATATTTCTGTCACCCACTGAAAAGATTACAGAAACTCTGCATATAACCATGTTGTATACAATACCAAATTACAAAAGGTTGTAAAAACTAATGTTTTGTTTAAAGTTTTGAGCAGGACCATATGCCTTCAGTGACCTTGAGTAAGCTATTTTAATTCAAAACATTTCAAAGAATATAAAGGAGAGAAATATTCAACTACATAGCAAACCAGACCACTGTGGGTAGACCTCAGTTAACTATACTGAACTTCTGCTCTTTCCTACGAGGGCGTAGAGTGAATCCCGTCACACAAATGCCTTGTGTCTGAAAGCTGGGAAGCACATGTGGTGTCAACAGGGATATATTTACAAAGGAGATGACAAAAGGGGCTTTAGGACCTCCCAAAGTTGGATCTGCTCTGTTATTTTTAGTTCAGAGACATCCTAATGAGTTCTGCGTCTTGCATAGACTTGTAGGACTATGTGAAAAGATGACAAATATTAACATGGGTGAGGGGATAGTTTTATTTTAGGTTTTTTTGTTTGTTCATCTTTACACATCTTTCAAAAGTCATTTAAGTTCTATTCTCTCTTCCATGTGTGAATTTCCTCTAACAATTTTGTAACAGTTGGGAGGAATTTTAGCATAGAAACGATTTATAGGCAAGCAGGTGACCTGCAGATGTTACTCGGGAAACTAGCCTCTTTCTTAACATGGCCTTAAAAGTACCTGCTACAGGAAAAATGATATTCTTTCTTAACATTTATAAGACATCTTGTCCCCAGCAAGAATTAACATTTGGCATTAATGCACAGTTCGGGCCACAACTTCAAGGGAAGAAATTTTACAGCCAGTGACGTGTTTCAATCCCTCCTGGCCTGACCTCTGTAATACACATCGCAAACCTCCTGTCACCTCCAGAAGCAGCAGTGCAGGAACAAAAATGGCTGCCACAGCCATGGTCATCTGGAGTCCAGGGAGGGGGAACCGACCAGGGAAATACTGTTATTGGAGAGGGCAGAGGAACTTTCCAACATCAGGCCCAGCCTGACACACATCTGCTTTTGCAGGCAGTTTCTGGGTACATGTGAGGAGTTGCAGTGAAATAGTCCTCATATATGAAAACACCATGTCAACTCATGAGTAAAGCCCAGGTTCATTCGTTCCTTCCTTCCTTCTTTCCTTTCTTTCTTTTTTTTTTTTTTTTAAGAGTACCTGTTCTGGGAGATATGCCAACAATTCAGGGATGATTTAACTTAACTAGCAACAGCTGGACAACTTATTGAACTCTTTGGTGATGGTTCCTTGAACCTTCTCATTGGCATTAAGCCACCACATAATTAATCCTTATGCCAGACAGAGGGCTTAATAAATGACAATAAAGAAAGAGGTTGTATACCATACAACATATAGAAGAACGAGCTTCTATCCACAAGTATTTGCATCTTAGAAGGCATGAATTCTTATCTTTTGAAGGTCTATTCCTTGGGATACTAATTCTACAAGATTGTCATTTATAAAAAGGGTTTGGGTGATCAAATCTATTGGGTGTTGCCTATTTACAGTGCATAGTCATGTGCTAGAGGTTTTAGAAGCCCTGTTGCAAGCAATCTTTGACTCAGTTTAACCTACTTTTCCTTACTTGACCCCGGACACTTTTTGTATTAATGCTTAGAACCATGGAACTGTTCTTTGAAAGATACTCTGTGGAATACTGATTTAAACCTACTGTATGACTTTCTTTGGAAAGTTTAGCAAGCTCTGGGTTACCCCTCTGGGAAGACTCTTGGTCAAATAAAAGAAGTCCTAAGCCCACCTCAAGAAGGCCTTTGCCATTCCTCTTAGGATATGCCAACCTCAGGCCATGCATGTTCTCCTCTCTTAATTAAGGTGCTTTGCCTGTTCTGTGACTATTAAAAACAAAAATACTGGACCTCTACACAAGGGCCTATGGCTTTCACAAATGGCATTGAATGCCCAGATAAATAATAGTTATACAACAAATAAGTGTTTCACACATTGATTTTTCTTTTTTTCTATTAAGATTTTGTACAAATCTACCCTTTCTCCTTTAAATAATATATAAAAGCTATGTTTATTCTTACTATTCTATAATCAAAGTCACTGATATATCAAGCTCATTGAAGGAAACCTAGCAGTACGCAAATGAATGAAAGAAACATGATTATGATGATAATCTTGGATCTACTATAATTTAATTTTTTAAGTAAATAATTTACAAACTTCAGCGTCCTAACTAGTATAGTAACAAATTACCCTTGAAGGGCTCAGAGACCATGGATGACAGCACTGTGTTGCAACACCTTGGTGAGGATCTTTGCTCTACAGCCTTGGTCCTCAAACTGCCGAGGGCGTCGGAATCACCTGAAGGCTGTGTTAAAACAGATCGCTGGGCCCTACATCCAGCCAGTTTTTGTTTCAGTAAGTTTAGGAAAGGGCCCAAGAATCTGCATTTCTAATAAGCTCCCAGGTGATATGGGTATAGTTGGTCTGGGGACAGTACTTGGGGAATTACAGCTGTTCCCTAATCTACCTAATCAGGATTACCTAGAACTTTAGTTAAAACACACCACACCCAGCCCTACCCCAAGACTCCTGAGTGGAGTCTTTAGGAAGGAAAAAGTCAGGAATCTGTATTTTTAGCAAATTCTCCAGGCGATTTAAATCATCCAGCTCTGGACTGCTTCAGCCAGAGAAGAGGGGCTTGCCTTTTAGATCCGGGCCTCAGGTCTTGGACTTTTGCCTGCCTCTGAGCACAGGAACTCTCCCTACTAGAAGCCTCTTGGAAGTGCCAGAAGGCTGAAGACACGTGAATGCCTCATCCAATAACTTGTCCAGTAATTGGTATATTGATTGCTAATGTCATCATCTTTTAGTATAAATAAACCCCTCACTCTATTACACAGCCCCCAACAATCCAAAAAGTCATTGTTTATTCATTGTGACTCCCAAACTGGCCCTTGTCAGCTCCTGCTGGAGGGCTTGCTGATAAAAATCAGCAGATGATTGGACGCACACATTCTTAACATGACTGACCCATGACATCGCAGAGGGCAGCTCCAGAGTCTGTCATTATAGTACAATACTTTTCTTTCTTCCTTCTTATCTAGCCCAGATGACTTTGAGATTTTTATTAACTCATTAATGACTGAAGATGTCATTAGAGTCACTGGGAAAGATTTTTTCTTCTTTTTTTTAAGTGGAAATAAGTGTACAATTTTCTGGGGGAGTGGAGGATGGGGTCATTGAATCCCCCACTTACTGAACCCATTAATACAAACCAAGTGGAGAGACTCTTGGACTTTATTAGAATTTGAAATCTGATTGATGGGTACTGACATTGAAAATCTGCAGATAAAAATACCAAGTTGCTTCAAAAACATGTTGGGGAATAACAGGGCAATTTGATAAAGAAAATAGCTACCCATAAAATTTAGCAATTTTTATTATGTTGTAGACCCAATCTTTCCAACCTAACAGCTAAATAAAATTTAAAAAAATTGAAGTAAGGCTACTGAAACCTCTAAATGTTTCTTTCTACACATTCATTAAACCATATCTTGTTTCTGCGTGCCTTTAATTTTCACATCTGCAGAATTGCTTTTAAAAATCAAATTAGATCTTTTGAAGGCACTTAAATTGCAACAACCTTATGTTTTTTTATATACTCTTGGGCTTCAGCCTTTTCATCTGGGTTGTGTGTCCAGTTAATGGGATATCTCAAGGAAGCACTAATCATTTCGAAAACTTGAGAATATAAAAAGCAAGCAGGCTATTTTCATTACAACTGATTGGATTGAGAATAAGTTGCAGAGGAAATGTTCAATAATTATGATAACTTTTTTAGATGCGATCACAAAAGGCATCAGTCACATAAGGTGCTTTTCATTGCGACAAAGACTTTGATGTCCGTTTCAGCTGATTCCTCTTTGGGGTTCAGCCCCAGGCATGTTAGAAGGCTGCTCTGAGAGTGGGTTTTACACTGATTTTATCAGTCCAGGATAATTCACTTGACAAAGAAAACATATCTTACTAGATGTATCTCATATGTTACTAAGTGTTTATTCCATTTTAATATTGTCAAAACACATTGCAAATTAACACATTCTCATAATACATGGGGAAACTATTCCTCAGGAGAGAAAATGGTTGTCCAAGGGCCTAAAAATATTTTTTTCCCAAGGAAATTAATGCCAGTAAACTATGACCAAGATTTAAATATATTTTAAGCCAAATTTTATTCTTTTATCATCTAATTGCATCTTTCTTTCTGTATTTATTTGCTGGTGGAAAATGATATTCATTACATGTTATGTTAAATAGAATAATTAGTTAATATTTGCAGATTAATTAAATGCAATAATTTTATCTAATTTAATAATAATGGTACTGAATTTTCTTTTTCACCTTTCTGTACATGATTCTGAATACCCAGATGAAACCTAGGGGAGGAAAGAGTCAAAAACCCAGATGTTTTTAAAGATCCAGATGTATAGTGTCAAGTAAACAAAACACCAATGATTTTTACTTTTTTTTCATTTTCATCCAGATGTTTGGTGTCATATAGACACAGTCTTAATCTGTTCAGTCACAATCACAGTGTTCTTTAATACCATTTGCCAATGTCTGAATCTCTTCACAAAATTTTCTCTGAAAATCATATTTAACCCATTCATGGGAAAAACACAAGGATATTTTCTTCAGACACAAAAATATAATGTCCAATGGACTCATAAGACAAGAACACCATCCAGAATGGTGCCCAGGTCTTTATGTGGAAAAACATTTCATGTCTGCATTTTTAACTGATGAAAGATAATTCAACTTAAATGGTTGGAATGGCAACTTAATTTTAATTGACAGGCACATGCTAATTTCAATTCTAGTAAGTAAGTCTGAGAGTAACAGGCTCTGGAGTGTAAATGATAGCCATCTTTTCGATGGGCTTCCTTCCTGAAGTAGTCACTTTTTACTAAATCCTACAATGATGACTTAGCATCTTAAGAACAATTTCCACTCTGTGACTTAGGGTACATTAAAGCATTGATCTAAGGATCTGAAGGATTGATGTTGATCCCCAACACTATCATTTTCTGTATGATCTTGAGTCAGTCATTTAACCCTGTGCCTCAATTTTTCTCTGCTTCTAGTGTAACTGAGAATAAGATAAAAGAACTTAAAAAGCAAGATGTTTTATGAAGACAAAATTATAAGTAATATACAAAACATAGTATCATATCATTATTGCATAGTTTTATATATCATTATTACATAAATAGCATCACGATGTAAAAGTATCACTACTATTAATATGGGATCCAGGGAGGTACAATAAAGACAACCATGCTAAAAAGACCTGGTCAACTATTTATTGTTTGCAAATTATATGCGGAGTAACTATAATCCCTAGATGTGCAAAACAATATCAAATTCTACTCCTTTGTGTTGCTGAGCTTCACCAAGCTGAATGTGAGAAATAGTTTTACCGCTATTCATTAGATGGTAACTGAATAGACTAATCATAAAGTTCACTGTGTTTCTGATTACTATAGGGCACTTCCGCCAATCTAGGACCCTATTCTTGGCTGACTGGTGGACTTCACTTTGATGGACTCATGTACCCTCCTCCCTCCTGGCCAATGGCAAAGAGTCAAGCCTTTGCACATAGCAAATTGTGGTTGCTGAATATTCAAACAGATCTCGTGGTTTCTATCATGGGAGATTGCTTCCACTTTTTTTTTTTCTATTAGCAAAATATATGTCCTCCGAAGTTTTCATCCAAGAATAAGCTTTTAGAAACAGAAAAACAAATGCCACACATTCTCACTTATAGGTGGGAGCTATACATTGAGTACACATAGATGGAAACAATGATGAGAGCAATGCACAACAGGGACTCCAACAGCGGAAAAGAAGGGAGAGGTGCAAGGATTAAAAAGTTGCCACTGTGATACCGTGTTCACTATTTGAGTAACGTGTTCAAGAGAAACACAGACCCCACCACCGCATAATATACCCATGTAACAAATCTGCACATGTACCACCTGAATGTAAATTTTTTTTTAAAGAGCAAGTTTTGGCCAATATTTCTCCCCATGATGTAAGAGAGTTTCTAAGTGAGAAACCAATTCACATACTTGTAAAATGTCAAACACTAAAAATTTTTCAAACATTTTAGTCTTGTACTTTTTTATAATGGCTCCAAGATTTGGGAAAAAGGCATCAAAACTTTAGAGTTGTATGTTTATGATATAAAAAGATTAAGAGTGTACCAAAAGAGAAAAAAAAGAATACAATAAATGAAAGAATGATAACCTAATTGATTACAAATTTTAAAAAACTGCAGTGTCAGCCGGGCTCGGTGGCTCAGCCTGTAATCCCTCGCTTGCGGAGGCTGAGGTGAATGGATTGCCTGAGCCCGCGGGTTCGAGACCTGCCTGGGCAACTTGGCAAGACCTCATCTCTATAATAAATCAAAAAATTAGCCGGGCGTGGTAGCGTGCGCCTGTAGTTCCAGCTACTTGGAAGGCTGAGGCGGAAGGATCGCCGGAGCCCAGCAGGTCGAGGCTGCGGTTGCCGGAAGCAGCCATTGC